>OMNZ01051109.1:0-21087 GCA_900303255.1 Lesueurigobius sanzi
TTTCATTTAAAAATATATTTTTTTGAGAGGATGAAAATGATCAGTGAGGGTATAGAGCAGAGATAGTCTAAATCAGACTTTCACAGGTGCCAGCCTAAAATATGTTGGCTATTTACAATTAAAAAAATAAAGCAGCATACAAATATTAAATACACAAGTAAACAAAAAGTTAAGCAAAATATATCAAAAAATTGTGGTCCAATTAATTAAACTGAATTGGTTTCCATTTGTCACTTCAAAACATTATAGAGGTAAAAAAGTATGTGATAAAATTACTGTATAGTAAATTAATGTATAGTAGCTTCAAAAAGTACTTGTAAATGCCAATCATGCTTTCGTCATGCCCATATATGGAAGTTAGGGCATGTTTTTGTATTTACATAATCAATATAATGTAAATGTAATTATAATGGGGGGGTGTGGTGTTCTTAGAGCCACCTTCATGAATTTGGGGCATCTCTCTTTAAAGGAATAGGCCACCGTTTTTACATACTAAGATATGTTCTTATGTGAGCTTGTGAGTTGATGCGTACCTGTCTGGCCCTTGTGCGTGCCCTCAGTCACGCAAAAAGACCAAAGATGTTGCTAGCATTAGCCTCTCCCAGCATATTCCTATGGAGCCAAACAGGAATGAGAAGCCACCAAGCTCTTCCATGTTTTCCCTATTTAAATATGGTTATGTGAGAAGTTACACGATCCAAGTATAGTTACACAAAATTAAACATGTTGTTTTTCTAAACGGATAAAAAGTGGTACTATATTGCAAGGCGTAGGAATATCTTCACTCCTAGTGTGAGAGTGAAGATATTACTGCCCAGATGTCGAAGTGCTCCTAAGGTGTTATTACGCCTTACAATATAGTACCCCTTTTTATCTGCTTAGAAAATCAACATGTTTAATTTTGTGTAACTATACTTGGATCGTGTAACTACTCACATAACCGTAATTTAAATAGGGAAAACGAGAAGTTATAAAAAGCTTGGTGCCTTCTAACTTCAACCCCGTTTGGCTCCATAGGAATATGCTGGGAGAGGCTAATGCTAACAACATCTTTGGTCTTTTTACGTGACTGAGGGCACGCACAAAGACCAGACAGCTACGCATCAACTCGTCTAAGCGCAGGTACGAACATATCAGTATGTAAAAACAGTGGCCTATTCCTTTTAGAACGCGTCGTGGATCAGAATTACCAGAAACTTTTCTCCAGAAAACATCCATGAATGAAGCCCAGTGAATTTATACATTTGATTACAAACTCTATATAATATTAAGCAGAACATATTAAAAGCCTTTAGAATCTGAAAACACCCAACATTGGTGCAAACATCGAGATAATTTAACAGCCACTGCATAGTAGTTAATATGAATACACTGCTTAATACTGTTGTTACTAGAGTGGTTTACATGAATGAATTGTATTGGTGATGTTTACCTATGACGCTCTTGGCAAACGAAGTCCTCATAAGAGTAGCCAGTCCCAGGTCTCCTATCTTCACTGAGCCTGTGGGGCCTGTAATAAAGATGTTGTCACATTTAAGATCCCTGTGGACGATGGGAGGGGTTCTGGTGTGGAGGAAGTGTAGACCCTTCAGGATCTGACGGCACCAACTGCGCAGGACTTTAGGCTTCATTACTTTAAAGCGTTTCAGGTAACTGTGGAAAAAGAATATCCCAAATAACAGCCATACTCATTCATAGTACATGATGCTTTCTTTTGTGTTGTACACACGTTTTGAGTGTTCCTGAAGTCATGAGTTCGGTCACAAGCACAATGCACTTTTTGCCACGCAGCACAGATTCCCAGGAATCGTAGAAGCGCACTATATTGGGATGCTGGAGCCCTTTAAGCATCTCTGCCTCCTCTTTGAACCTCTGCTGCTCAGCCTTGGTCAGTTTGCGGTCCTGAGAAAAGTGGCACATCAGTAAATTATTAAATAAATGGCCTTGAATATTAACAAGCTTACAGACAGCTATACAAACACAATTCTCTGGCACAGAAACAGTGCATTTAAGCCTACTGCCACTAGATGGTACTAGCACATAATTTGGTTTGCCAGTCTTATGACAACACCCATGCCTTAGCTGTGTAAAACACATTTTGTTCATCTGCTGCACATCCCCAGCATGGCGGATGCATCACATGTCCAGCACTTCCAAGGGCAAGGACAACCTCTATGTTGCACAGCACGATATATAGGCTCTGTATGACCTCAAACTCTTACAGAAAAGGAAGTGTTGCTTGTACTAGTCCATTGGATTTGTTGCATAAACTATATTCATTCACAACATACATCTGTATATTAAATCATGTATTTTTAGGGCTTATGAATTGATTTTGAACTTCAGACTTGATCACAGGGAAAGATTCTTCAGTTGTCATCTGTACTCGAAGTGTAGGACATTTCACTCTTCATCCTAAGAGCTTTGTCAGCGGCACTGAGGACTCCTCAGCTTACACATATTTCAGACTTGATCTTAACTAATTTCATATAAGATCTGATTGGCTAAAATAGAAAGGTGTGTATTTTTGGACATGTCAGAAGCAAATGTTGTCACAATTCAAGTGTAAGAGTAAGAAAGGCTACCACATTATTTACAACCTAATATCCAACTGTATTAATTAGGACATATTTTGTAAATTTTAAAATACATTATATTGTGAACATCATCAATAAAGGCATATGAAAAGAAAAATGTACAACAATCAACTTTTGACGGCAACCATCGTGTCACAGACAGACCTCACTATAAATAGAAATCCCCATAACACTGGCTTTCCACTGATCAATGGTATTGATGCTGTGGAGCTTTTCATAAAAGGACAGAGACCAGAAGATGGTCAGACCATATTATCAAACATTAGCAGTAAGGTGGGGCCTAATGCATCACTATTTTAAGTGTCATTATGGACTGCTTTATACCAATTGATGCACTAGGACGTGCCAAATGTAGCCTACATAACTTTATCAAGCATCGTCTGAAAGCTGGTGCTGTTCTTCGCAGTCTGGGCATCTCTTGATCCACTTTAGTGACAGAGTCTGGCTCTTGCACATCCACATCGTCTACTGCCACAGAGTCTGCCTTTTCAAGTAATTGCATATCAAGAATGATGAAATGATATAATAAATAGAAAAAAATACACATTTAATTTAAAAGTTTTAAGAGTTTTAAATTCTCATATTAAATATTAATTTGATGTGCAGAGTCCAAAATAATTAATTTGTTCTTCAAATAAAAATAAAATACTTTGGTGTGCGTGTACACATTTTTCGTTGGAAGTTATTTTTATAAAATGAATATAAAATGATCTCAGTGTTGTTTGTATGGCAGGCTCTACATAAACTTGTTAACAGTGTTTGACCCAGAACTAGTCATGCACCTTTTTTGGAGCAGACATCTGTTGAGGCAGAAGGGTCGGTTAAGTAGCCTCATAAAACACGGTAAGAAATAGACACGACCTACACGAGCACATGCCAGTGTGACATTTGCTTAGTTTTTTAAGTTAAGTTAAGTTTACTGTATGTCAGATACATAAGTTAAGTCAGGTTAAGTCAAACCGTCACTACATATTTATTGTTATATAGATATATTTAGAATATTATTAACATTTCACAATCACAATCACAATTTCATAGCCTTATGCCAAGATATCATTTATCTTGAGCACTTCTTAAACATTGTTGTCAATATACTGTGCACTGTTTGACATACTGTAGGAGAAGAAGCACGTCAGCGTTTCAAAGCTTGAGGTGGTGTGTGGCTCAGAGATTAGATTACCATAAGCTAGCACAGCCCTGACTAACGAGATAGAAAGTTGAAGAGGCCTGGCCAAGTGTAGAGCTAGATACAGGGGTATGCAGGACAGGTAATAATATTATAATATATATAATATATTATAATAATATTGTAGTATCAGATATAACTTAAATAAATACATAATTTCTTTTAGGTTTAAGTTTATTTAACCATAAACTGCCACTGAGGGGGAGTGCTGTCCTCGAAAGGATACTTTTGGACATGTTTCTCGAGGTCGGGGAAACTGGAGCACAGGAAGATACCTAGATACCAGAACAGCACCACTTTGCTACCCAAACTACACCTAGTAATATATTATATAGTATATAATATATATATATATATATATACAGTAGTTAATAGTAGTAGTAGTAGTAGCAGCAGCAGCAGCAGTAAGTACCCTTTACTACTAGTAGGACTACAACAATAAGTATTCTTCTCTAAACATATTGCAAGTACTGACATCAATATTTAAGTAGTTGACATGGTACTCAATAGTCTCCAATCAACTCACTTATTTTGAAATAATAATTGTGTTGTGGTTTTATTTTATTTTATTTTAAAGTAGTGAGCAAGTAGCTATCACTTTTTAGGAAGTTGCATATGGCTAAGAGTTATTAAACTAAAATGATCCTACTGGAACGGCATAGTAGTTTAAAAGGTTATAGTGGGTCAAATGGTCAATTGATTATGAGTGCGTCTGGTCAGGTCATGTCTGTGGTCAGGATCCAGCCCCAAGGGTCTCTCTGTCAGTACTACATATCTGCAATCAGTCCAATGTTAGTGGTTACACACTGTGTTGTAGAGAGGTTATGACTCATGTTGTGACTGGATCAATTCACTCACTTAATTTACATCATTCACCAACATTAAGACTTATAATACAAATATTGACTGTTGTCATAGAGGTTAGTTTACAATACAATTTGTTTTGGTTGTATACATTTTAATCCAATGTTACAGCAACTTTTCTAATAATCTTGATAGGGATAAGCTCTCTAGGAAGCAGTTGTTTGTGGCAGACCGAACCTTACATAACCTAAAAGTAAGCTGCTGTTTTTATATATTTTCATGCATGGACCATGTGTTTCTCTGGTTGGTTAGTCCACATGTCAATCATGACCTCGATAATGCTGGGTCATAGACAACACACCTTTGAAAAGAATGAAATGAAAAACGTGTAGGTTGGCTACTATACCTGCTCTAGTCATGGCTTATATCTGAATGTCCTATTGTACAGACGGGTGTGTAGTTGGCCATTGGGTAAATCAGGACAGTTTTGTGTTGGTGCCTGGGTCTGGGAGGACTGGGTTGAACCAGTCTGAGTTCTGCTGTCTGTGCAGGGTTTTTGTTTGGTGTCATGACGAGCACCCACTGTCTGCAATTAACTCCTGGGATCACCGCCACTCACATTCACTGGCACTGACAGTGATGGAGTGAGAGACAGGAAGAGAGAGACAGACAGAGAGAGAGAGAGAGAGAGAGAGAGAGAGAGAGAGAGAGAGGGAGAGAGAGAGGCTTGTGTTGACATAGGTGCTGCAGTGGCATCCACACAATTATTACTGCAACAGACGGACAATGCAGATGAGTCATAACAAAGCAATAAGGAGATATACAGCTCTGAACGTAAAGCCATAGGATTCCCTGGCAGCAGAGAAGAAAGACGGGCCGCTTTGTGAAGTTTAATTATGCACTCTCTCAAGCTGCATTTGGACAACTAATCCCAGGCTTCCCTTGTCTGTGGGCATAGAAGAGAATAGAGATGTGCTCCAGGGCCATGCTCCCACAGGACACAGCAGACAAAGAAGAGCTAAACATCACTGACTTCCCTGGATAACTTAGGTGTATGAAGTATTTAAATGATGCTCCTTCATCCTTTTCATCAGCTGTCATCAGCAGTCTTGCAAACAAATAATCACATCCACAGTACTAGATCACTTATCTATTGTGATCTTGAAAGAGGGCGATGTTTAGTTCATGAAGTGAGTTGTACTGTGTGGAAATATCAGGAGAATGGTTGTGTGTGTGTGTAATTGGTTATGGTCGAAGGGGTCGAAGGGAACAGATTCTTTGCTTCTTGCAGTCAACCCCAGGACAGCTGTGAAGGTTAAGGTGAACTTTATTGTCCCCTCAGGGAAATTTGACCTCTGCATTTTACCCTTCAATGCCTGGCTCAAGATCTGGAGATGGGTCCCTTGGCGCTGCATTTTGGTGCCACTGTTCCTTACGGGTTGCCCCAGCAGCATCGAAAGTAGGGTTGGCAATCTGTTCCCTTTGACCCCTTCACCCATAACCACTCCCATGGCAATCCTCTGTTTGCCTCATCAAAGACTTGTTAAGTAAATGAATCTGGCTTCAGTTGAAGTGGGTCCAAGGCAGGTGCTAGGAACGTGCCTGAGACACACAGGGCCTGATCTCAAGGATTATCCAAGGCTCTTGTTTTGGAATTAGCTTGAAGCCAAACACTTGACTGACGTACAGTATCTCCCACATTGCTAGCAGTTAGATCAGAAGGCTTACCACAACACAGCTCACTACTGTTAGGGCAAAGAATCTAGAAATACAATGCATCAGCACAACCCACTACGTGTCCAGTCATATCAGCTAACAATGTTTCATTTACTTAAATAAATAGTCCACACAGCTACGTCATAATAGACAAAAAACAACTTCAATATGATATGACCGCAGAGTGGACTACACACAATAACGTCTTTGTGTCTACTTCCCCTGGTTTCACAAAATGCATGTAATATTACACAAGAGAAATCTATGTCTGCCATGTTATTGGGCATTCAATTTTTTTTTCTGCACCACCACCACCACCACAGCTAGTCTTGTTCTCCCAGTTCTGGTCTGACAGAAAACGTCCTCATGGGTTCAATCTCGAAACGGGTGGGGCCTGTCTCTGTGGAGTTTGCATGTTCCCCCTGTGCCTGAATGCTCCACTTTCCCCGACAACTAAAACATGCACAAAAGGTTCTCCACTGGCGCCAGGGATCCCTTGAAAAAGATGTCAAATACAAATAAAAAATGGTATTTGGTTGAGGCAGTGCATGAGACAACCATGAGATTTATGCATACAAACATGAATTGAAGCTGTCTGTGGGGCAATTTCTGACTGTTGTCCCACATTCATGCTCACAAACACACTCTCATTCATCCTGGACCCAGAGGGAACCCTATATAGTGTGTCTTTAGGTAGGAGGTAGGTGAAACCAGAGCACCCAGAGGAAACCCATGTAAGCACAGGGGCAATATGCAGGATTAAATAGTGTTGTGCAACATGTTCTGTTGTTGCCTATTACCAATTGTGGTTTTATTAATTAAATCTTTTCCATTATGTCAAGTGCACAGCCAAAACGTACCTGTAGTTCACACCAGGCCACCTCCACCCAGGTCTCTGTGTCCAGCCCTTTGTAAACAGTCTTGAAGGCTCCTCGGCCCAGTTCGATGTCAAACTTAAGGAAGCGTCCACCAGGAGAGGTGGCTACAGCCTTCATCTCAGCCTCCTCCTCTAGCTCCTTGTCACGCTCCTTCCTCTGAGTGGACAGTGATAGGTCTTTGCCGGCGTCCTGGCTGGTTTCAGGACAGGAGTGGTCCTGGCCCACATCAGTGCGGGCCGAGGTGGCTCCTTGTTGTGGGGCACTGCTGGTGAAGACTGAGTCTGAGCTCTGCAGCTCCAGCTGAGGGGCACTGTGTGGGGGTTCAGGGGGTATGTCCACCTCATCCTTCTCCTCACAGATCTCCACACTCTTTCTGAAGAAGCGCTTCTCTCTCCTCAGACGTTTCTGTCCAGAGTCCACAGACAGAGACGCAGCAAATGTAATGGCCCGACCTGATTTCCCCTGAACCTCTTGCCCACCCTCACCTCCAGCCAGCCTGCGCTCTTCGGCCTGGGAGGAGGGGAAGTCAGAGGGGGTGCTGTGTGTCCTGTCCCGCAGTGGGATGGCCCTATCCCGCTCTGCATCCTCCTCCCTCTGTCCATCAGGTTTGTCCGAGGACTCCTCGGTGCCCGTGGGTTCTCCTGGGTCAGTGGCCATGAGACCTGAGCCCCTGTGCTCCACCTGCACTTCCTCCTCCTCCTCCAAAGTTGTGCTCCAGCCTCAGCCCCCGTCTCTCTGTCTGTGTGTGGGACCCTTTCTGATCCTTTTCTGAACTGTTTCTTAAAAGACCCAAGAGGGCACCTGTAGCAATATCACTTTACTTTTTATTGACTACATTTTGTTCTTGGAGTGCATTACTGGTAAAATGTTGTCCTCCTTTTTTATTTTTCTTCAAAATTCCTCAGTGAAAATCTTTGAAAAAATCCTGAAAGAAGAGAAACATTGTATTAATATTCAGTCAAATGTCTTAACAGGATGAAAGCAGATCAAACAGAAGATTTCAAAGAGCCCTTGGAAAAAAAACATAATAGTTACTGTAATACACATATTGCACTGGGGAAAATGGACTGGAAAGTGGTTTTCAAGCATTCACTCACAATGGTTTCTTGTAATTGTTCCTAAATCACTACAAACATCAATATTGCGCCCAAATGCTGTGTTTGGCACTTAAACTCTTAAAGTCTTACAGCAGCTTTCTCCAACTATTTACATTGTGCTGCTGTTAATCATTGTCAGCATTTATCAGCATCTTGTGTCTTAAGTTGCTGTCAATTGTTCCATTAGTCAACAGAAAGCTGCAGTTACAACTATGTGATCCTAACATTAAATATGGATGATGAACTATGGGCCAGTGCACTGTGAATAATTCATAGACAACAGGATTTCACTGGAGTACTGCTAGCACATGGGCTACAAAATTCTCATAAATAAACATGGCTTCAGTCAGCATTATGACCAGCGCCTCATTTGTACATTCATACAGGGAGATAACTATCAGTCT
Organism: Lesueurigobius sanzi; assembly: GCA_900303255.1. Lineage (NCBI taxonomy): Eukaryota > Metazoa > Chordata > Actinopteri > Gobiiformes > Gobiidae > Lesueurigobius > Lesueurigobius sanzi. The sequence goes on from OMNZ01051109.1 coordinate 8,683, forward strand.
ACAGAAGGGGGAACCAAACACAACTGGTTTCTCCTGACACTAATCTCTCTCTGTAATATGATTCAATAAAAAGCATGTCGAGATTACCCTTTCTCACTTTTTTTGCCTTCGTGTTGCTACAATGATGATAATTCTGCATTGTCATGGTGCAAACTGTTGTTGTTTTTCTGAGGAAGACGTCACACTAATAGGGCATCAAAAACCACCACCATTAACGAAGAGCTGAACAAACATGCTCGACCGGTACTGGATGTGTCTATCTTGTATTAATGATATTTTCGTGGCCCATTGAGCACTCTGCCTGGGAGACTGAAAACTGTAGATCAGGGGTCTCCAACCTTTTTACCTCGTGAGCTACTTTTGCGTTACAACAACGGCAGCGAGCTACTTGCACTTCAAAGAAACACATGTAACTCGGCCTCTAGGACTGCCAAGATGATCATTCAATACAACAAACAGGGTATCTGGGTATGAGGGTTAGTGGTTCGATCCCCGCAGGTGTACACTGTCGTTGTGTCCTTGGGCAAGACACTTCACCCTCCTTGCCTCCAGTGTCTGCGTACACTGGTGTATGAATGAGAGTGTGAATGGGTGAGTGGTTCCTTGATGTAAAGCGCTTTGAGTGCCTAAAGCAGGTAGAAAAGCGCTATATAAATGTGACCATTTACCATTTACCATTTATCTGCAGCGGTGGACAAGTCAAATTTAAGAATTTTAAGACCTTTTTAAGACCACAAAATCTCAAAAATAAGACCTGTTTTGAAATGTGCAATATAAATGGAATGTAAAGAAACTGATACCACAGCGAGATGTACAAATTTAAGAACTTATTTTATTATTAGGCATCATGCTAACCATTCAAGTTTAAACAAAAATAAATAAAATAAAATGTTTTTATGGCTGACTGATGTTTACAACATTCCAGAGCTCGCACACCTAATATCCCAAGTTTTATGCATTTTTTTTTTTTTGCAAATATGGCAATAACCTTCAATGTAATTAACCTTAACGAAAGGGTCTCCAACAATTTTTTACTTGTGAGCTACTTTTGCGTCACAAAAATGGTGAGCTACTTCAAAGAAACACGTGTAACTGCCAAGATGATCATTCAATACAATAAAAAGAAAATTACAGTAGTTTCTGGCTTATACTATATTCACCTAAATGTTTGGAGATGTCTTGATCAGAATAACAAAAATGCATCTAAAATTTGACCCAGCGAATGTAGAAGCCTTTGGCGAGCTACTTGGAAAGGGATGGCGAGCTACTGGTAGCTCCCGAACTACTGGAGATCCCTGCGGGTCTTAACCAATCCTTTAAGTCATTTCGGTCCAGCCAACAACGGCCAAATGTGCATTTGCCCATAATAAAATCAGAGCAGAACAATCATACTCCATTGGCGCGGGCATGGACTTACTTGGGATGTAAATTGGGTCCTTTTGCGACAGTTGACTGCCACAAAGGAGGTGTGGCTTCGCCTTCTCGGACCATGTAAACGAGTGGTAGACTCGTGGGTACGCTCTGTTTATTTAGCTATTTTTAAACGAAAATTGTGAGGAAATAATTTGGTCAAACACACATGAATTTTTAAGGCCAATTTACCATGGATTTAAGACTACATAGGCTGAATTATAGACTTTTTAAATGCCTTAAATTTGGATTCATGAATTATAGACTTTATAAGACCTCACGGATACCCTGAATAAAAGAAAACGACAGGGTGAATACTATATTCACCTAAATGTTTGGAGATGTTTTAATCAACAAAAATGCATCTAAATTTCAGAAAGCATATGTAGAAATGTAGAAAGCCTTTGGAGCTCTACTTGGAAAGGGATGGTGAGCTACTGGTTGGAGATCCCTGCTGTAGATGGAGAGGCTTTTCAAATTTTGCTGAAGTACATAACAACCAATCGGTTCCCTGTCAATACCTTATTCTCAAAACAGCCTGGGGTCACTCTCAAGTCAATATACTGTGACACTGATGAGCTACCAATTATGCTGTAATATAGTGCAGAGTGACTAGTTGTGAATTGGCGGCTCCCAGAAAGGCTGCATTGATCATAACATAAGGCTAAAGGGGGACAACAGTGAAAGTAAAGTGGGCAAGCTGGCCAGAGTATTAACTAACTTTGCATATTAGTTTACTGCTCAGTGCATATTACTTTACACGTGGGGCTGGCACCGCTGCTGCTAAAAGGAAAACCGTCTTGGGTTACAGACTCTCTGAAAGCAATGCAGGCACCAGTGGTATGCGACGAGGTCTTTCTCTAACACACGCTACATCAAAGCCCTATTCCATGAACACAGAACAAAGTTGTGTACTCTGCAGGGACTCCCATTACACTGCGCTGTACCTATTATCTCTTTAATTAAAAAAAGTCCTCAATGGGTCGTCTCAGCAGGATTTGAGCACACCGATTTGACAGCCAATGCGAGAAGCTGTCAATCACAACTACCAGGAGTCGCAGATGAACACATTAAAAATCAGGTTCGGCAAGATGTCTAGACACTGGCTGAGCATGATTATTACAGGACGCGACATCTCCATGACACTCCAAATACCTGCTGACAAAAGGGTGCCACTTGTAGTACGGTCATAATGCGTTAAATGGTTAAAACATGGGACTAATAATAATCTATAAAAATAGTTTTCTTTATTAATTTGCAACCAATTGTTTATATTAATTGGCCAGGGCTTAGTATAGCACTTTAAGACATATAGCTGGTATTTCTAAATGAGAAGCGAGATCTTGTGTCACTTCCCCTCTGCACGTTTTATGTTACTTCTTTCTCGTGGTGATAAAATTTGTCACAATAGAGGAATGTGAATATAGTCAACAACATCCTGTTAATTATAGTGCAACACAGAAAACAGCACTTTATGAAGAAGTATTTTGCACAGTATTAGAAACAGGTGGATCGATGACTTGAGAACACATTTGTTCATTCGATTTCATTCAATTGAGTTCTTAATTCATTTCTTATGATAACAAAAATGGATGACTTATGAAAAAGGTCAGTAAAGATCTTAAGGCTTAAAAAACTAGTCTAGCTGTATGTTTAGCCAATGAAGAGTTCATTTGCAAAAACAGATAAGTGCCATTGACAAAAATAAACGTAAGCTTGTACTTTTCTCTTTGTGGAGCAGTGATGTAAATGACCAGATCAGTTTTAGTGAATCAGAAATATGAAGTCACTTGTTATTGATGAAATTTATTCAACTTTACTTTTCCTTTTGTCAATTTAAGAGCACAGTGATAACAATCTGAAACTATTTAGCAACAAATTCAAAACTGTTTTGATGTATTTGTATTGAGTGTTTTGCCTCATTGAATTAATTTACCCCTGAATATACTGTACTTAATATATATATATATATATATATATATTTATTAAATATTTGTGTTCCCTGATATGAAGTAAACAATTAAATGTATTTTGCTCACCAATAACAATTGTAATGTTGCTTAATTACTCACAATTACAAAAACATGATGAAAAAGTTCCCTTTTAGGTTTTCAAGACAAATCAGAAAGCAGAATGAGCCACACAATGGCTAAAATCATCATGGAAATGCAGGGGCTGTCCTAGGCTGTCCTACGGGAGGCTAGTGCAGCCTCCCGTAGTAATAATTTAGTTAATGGTAAATAAACAGTTAATAAAATAACACCGGGGGGGTCACACGTTTGGCTACAGCTCAGCATTTTAGTATTTTAAGCTTTGAAAATGCTATCATGTATTCAAATGTATGGCATCAAGCTCCACCGTTTATCTCTAAGCTCTGAAACAGCATCTCGAGCCACTCAGTCGTCTGTTAAGGGAGAGTGCAGGATTCCCTTGCCATGCGCCAATGTAACATGCTACCAACTGAACTGATCACTAGTACTTTTACCTTTCACGCCTCGTGTCTGCTTTCGGGTCAGACATGTACTGTACATAGTATAATATAAACTATAGCTTTGATGAGAGTCTGCACTGGAGTCTGTAATTGACTGGAGACAGGTAAATGATAGGTGTTGATTTTATAATATTTGGGATGTTGGGTAATGCTACATTTTGTTTTAAATATTCCTTGTTATGGGATTTTCCCAAACAAATGTTTAAATCAGTCATCATCAGCAAACTCCACTGACCACAGGTGGATAATAGCACTACCTATAACCAGGAATAATACATCTTTCCTGCTTAAGGTTAATATATTGATATACCTGCATCAGAAGTCTGCAAGTACATATTCTTTGCGCTTACACTGAACTGGGCAAAAGGGCCTTTAGCTTTGTTGCACCATCTGCATGGAACCAGCTTCAGGATGAACTGCAGATTAAAGAACTCGTGTCTTGTGTTCATCTTAAAAGTATTTTAAAGGACATTGCGAAACTGAAGTCGATTTGTCAGTGTTTTAGTTGAAAATGATAATGCCATAATGTTCTGTATGTATGTGTATGTGTATGTAACTTTGTGTATTGCTGTGTTGTTGCCTCTTAGCCAGGACACTCTTGTAATAGAGATTTTTAATCTCAATGAGTTTTTTAATCCTGGTTAAATAAAGGATTAAATGAATGAATATTGTACCATGTGCACTGCCACTTATTCAAATAAATACATAAATAAACTCAGCAATAACATGGTACTAAGGTGGAAATAGCATTAGCAACTAGCAATAGCTGGAATAATGCATTTTGCAGCATTCATTGGTTCCATATTATTACCAAGAAAATAACAGTAATGCTTCCTGGAAATTAACAGCCATATACTTCATTACCATAATGCTACATTTTGAGATAACTTGTTATTACCATGCTATTACTGTGCTGTGGAGTAAAGTGCTAACCTAAAGAGGAAACCAAGCAAATATATGTGCAAAGTTATGCCAAATGGGCTCAAAATACCCCTTATCAAATCCATAAGTCAGGGCATAATGGACATAATGATGAGATATGAGATATGGCTAATGTACAGTGGATCTAAAAAGGTAAAAACTAACAGGATGTGGGAAACATAAAGAGGGACATGTCAACAGGCAATAGCGAGGGAAATAGCCCATTAAACAAAAGCTTATTCGCTGGGGAAAGGAGTTCCCATGAGAGCCACATACCGGACAGAGTTATCACAGCACATCAAACATGCTCAACCAAATCTCTGTCTGTCCTGCCCTGCCTCATCCTAACACAAACTTTTTATACCCTGTGAAAAACACAACACGCACACCCTCACTCACGAGCATGTTCTGTTTGAAGGAAAAACGCCCCTAGGAATTCACTGACACCAGCCAAATAACATGGCACACATGCAGCTAACCAAAGTGGAACGTTTTGTGACGGGAGAGAAATCAAGTTGATTACGGCTCAAACTGTTGATTTATGGGCGGAAGGACGAGAACACATCAGACAAGCTGAAGTCTGCCTGCCTCCAGGCGCCTGAGAGCACCTGCAAATGCCTAATCTGTCCTCAAATGCACGGTAGAAATCTTTACGACATCTTCCCTTCACCACAGCCAAAGATTTGACGGGAATAAGGAGCCTATAGACAGCTGAAGTCAACATGTTTTAGTGTGGTAATGCTAAAGAGAAGAGAAGGGCAATTAAGGTGCAGAGGTGCAGCCGTCAATGTCTGCTGACATGACGTTTTATACATTAAAGATGTTTTTGTAAACGGAGGCTTACTGATGGTATGATAATATGTGCTGCAAAAGGTGATGTATTAACTAGAGCTGCAAGATCACACTGGTAGCAGAACGTGATGGCAATTATTTTACTAGGTATCCACTGCAAAAAAATAATAATATCTCATCTCCATAGAGTCTTATTATACAGTGGTTCACAACCTTTTTTGTCTTGCGTACCCCTTGGGCCTTTTATATGTACTCCAAGTATTCCCTGCTTCGATGGTTTTGATGATTAGTTAGAAAGTGAATGACTAAAACTCCTGTTTATCAGTAAAAAGGCTACAAAATATTCTCAAACTCTCTCTCATAGCTTTTCTTTGAACATAATGATCAAAAATACAATGTTACATGTTCGGGAAATGCATGACATTCTTGAATTCTTTTCGCAGTTTATATTTCAGCATTCTCACGCTGTTGATGCCCCATGACATGTGTCCTGTGCTCTGTGAACTTGAAAACATAAACCACAAAGGTAATTCAAATCAGAAAGAGCACATCTTTTTCAACTCACTGCACTACTTCCTGTATAGACCAAATCACCAAGTATGCTCTCCTAGCAATTCAATATTCACTCTGTGTTCGGGACTGTATTTAGGAGAGAAGTTTGGACTTTGGTGCATATTCTGGAGGGAAAGGCGTTATTTTGTACACATTATTTTCCAATAAAGTCGCCAAACAACACCACAACAAGCCCGTGATTTACTTCACACTATAGTTTAAACAGTGAAAACTTGCTCCCATGTGCAGTTTGTCTAGTCCTCACTTTATGGGGCAACACATAAATCCCCGGGCAGACAAAGAGCGCCGTCGTGTTCGGCCTGTGCGCGTAAGTAGACATTCTTTTTTTTTCAATTGCCAGGGACATGTCGATGAAAAGAGTGAATCAAAAGTGGCGAGAGGGACAGGAAGGGATTGTAGCTGCTGGGACACGGGGCCGAGGGGTGTAGCGTGTAGAGGGAAAAATGTGTGTTTGAATGAGAACAAGAGAGAGATCAAGAGAGGGGAGGGGGGGGGTTCGGACAAAAAGAGCTGGACGGGGGATTTCGCCCTGATAAAATATGTGCCAATGTTGGTGTGAATGAAAGCAGTGACTATAGCTGAATTTCTGCTGGGACAATGGCTGCTACAGTGGGGCGCAGAGAGGAGGAGCAGGGTAGAGGATGAGAAGGGAAGGGACGGTTGGAGGAAGCAAGATTTCAGAAGTGCACTAGGTTGAAAACATGAGGTGATTACGTTAGCGCAGGCATAGTTTCCGTTGGTAGGCTATGTGTGTGTGTGCGGTGTCCCGGAGACACTGGGCAGTCGGTGTGCGGCAGGTTCAAGAGGAACTGCTGCCTATAAAACTGTTAACATCTTCCTCTTGCTGCTGCCCAGAGCTGCACACAACTATGTAAACAGACAGGCAAATGTCATTTATACTATAATAAACCATTGGAAACATAGTTTTTGTTTACCTTTTTTAAATCATAGGTTATTATCACAGGCCATATTTTGATTCTAGCAATTTCCTCATTCTGAAGATATCGTAGCCGTAAATCATGAATTGCAGAACAGAATTACGAGGCTGTGAAGCCCAGGACTATTTAAAGGCCCTGTATCTGATTTCTCCCTATACATACAATGAAAGAGGGAGTGAGTAAAGTTAGTTGAGAACATCTCAATTCCTCAAAGGGATAACTTCATATGCAGATTTCACAACTTTCACAGAGCAAAGTGAACCTTCACAGTAGGGCTGCACAATGAATCGATATCGAATCAACATCGCCAGCAATAACCAAACCGAAAAAGGCTGAGGTTTTCTTTTTTCTGTGTGTTCCCCTGATAAACGATGCTATGGCACTGCTATGAGGCTGCCCCAGAATGGCACTATTGAACTTGAGTCTATTTGACTTTTTCTTTAGTATTAATCTCAAGAAGCTGAAATGTAATAAATGAGGAATGTAATGTATAACTTCAAATTGTATAACTTCAAATTGCCACATTTATTGAGCACAAAATAAATGTCATTCCACACTAAATCAGCTAAAAATAATGTGACCTTCTGGACATTTTATAAAGCAAAAGTGTGGTAGTACAAACTTAATTTATAAATATATTATAAATACATAACTTGGTTGCAATTAGGCTATAACACGTTTCTACGTCTACTGGGCACTGAGAACACTTTATGTCAAGGAACAAATAAAGTTACAGCTAAAATCACACAGACATAGTGAGAGCAGACACTGGAGGTGTGTGAAGTGTCTTGCCCAAAGACACAGCACCACTGTGCACTGGCAGGAGCTGTGACCGAACCCCCGACCTTCAGATCGAACAGCCACTGCCACTGCTAAATGAATGATAAAGTTCCCAGTGTGCGGACAAAACCTCAGCTTTACAGTTCCTCATTTGAGTATTTAGTTGCACAAGATGTGTCAGACAGACTGGCTTTAGCCCTAATTGACTCCACACTTTTACTTTTAGAAGACATGCACACAAGGAAATCACAAAACTTCAGCTCAAAACCAGAGCTGAGATTACCAGAGCAAGACTTTTAAACAACTTGAAGTAAAGACGAAAAATGAATTTGTACAAGCTCTTTCCTCTGTCTGTTTCTGAAAATGAAATCAAGACAAACTGGTATAGCTTGATTAACTGATAAATGACGTGGCTAATCATGTGTGAGTGAGTGCCTCTCTGAAACATTCTGTGTCCATGATTAATGCCATCTGACTTGACAGGCCTGGGCAGTGCCAGCTCAGCACAGGTCCCACAGAGATTTAGTGAAGCTGGAGGCTTTATGGGAGGGGGTAGGACAGAGGTGTCTCTGGGACTGAGCAGAACAGCCAGGCTAGGGCTTGGATGTCTAAATGACAGGATAAAGAAGGGACAACACTGAAGACAGATGCTTGTTTCCAAGGAAACCAGGTTTAAGTGCTTCTCAGGGGGCACATTTAGCCTTACATGGGCATGTTAACCATCTAATCTGTCATAGAAATAGCAGTTGTCATGGAAACAACTCTAAACGACTTTAAGTTTACTTTGAGATTTAAGATTCAGCAGGAGCATATTATTTTTTATTTTATTTTCAATAACATTACATTTTGTAAACCAAGTGATCAACCCAAAGTTTATAGTAAAAAGTACAATGGCCACAGAGTCTTGAACTTTCTGACACTGACTGGCAGCTGTAGACATATGCTCTGGCTTCCTTACATCAGTGAGGCACATACAGTGCTGTGATCAATTACTTTTAATAGAGTATCAAACAACACAAATGGGCAAAAAGACAAGCGCTGAGTGCTTCATGGTGCTCTCACTACTGTGGACATAAAGACCTTGAGAAAAGTGTTATGATCTCACAAGTCATTTCAACATAGTAGCTTTGTTTCTTAAGGTGGCATTTTGAAATGTAATTTTTTTTTAAAGATCAAGCAACGCCTGACAATCTAACACTACTGTGATTGTCCTCTTCCCATTAGGGAAACTCAAGGCTGAAAACATAACAAGGACTTTGTCCAATCCAGGTCAAGCATGGGAGAGTGCAGTGTAGGCAGTACACACAGTACTGTTCATTACTGTTCAGAGAGTACTCAAGAGTACTGTTCACAAAGTGCTAATAGACTGTCAGGGAACAGTTCTATGTGATCTAAGCTGTTTTGTATCTGACCAGTTCCAGATCCAGATAATGGACACTTCTATATCAACAATGTTAACTGGCCTCTTTATCTTTGTCTCGAATCTGATTCCATACCTCTTCTCCACTGCTCTATGGCAAAGTAACTGAACTGCAGTAGCCCTAATGTTGGGGTACACAACATTTTAGGGACAGGACTAAATGAGAAGCTCAACAATTTAGAAACACGTGCCATAATGTCTTGTTTTAATGTTCAGTGACTCTGAAACAATTAATGCATGTTATTTATAGGATCGTGCCTGGACACACAACACAAGCACGCAGAGGGCTGCCCCGGATTGGCTGAACTGGAGCTCAGCTGACTAAAGAAATGCACTGCACTGGAATTGAGGATCATAGTAATTTTCTGAACGATGCACATGAAAGAAGTAAGGGGCTGACTTACACAAACACCAGAAATCTTCAAATTCTCGCCCACTAGAGAGCTGTTACTAAGATGTGAAAGCTGGCCCAAAATACTTAGTGGCCTTAATGTCTGAGGCTGTGCCCGCGGGGTCAACACTTAACTGGGGCTTTGCCAGGACTAATTTGATTCAACATCGAGGAACCACACATGGAAGACATAATGATTACATTACTGTCTGTGGAGCCTATAGGACGCCCATTGTGCTGCCCATTTTACTAGCGTAATTAATTCAGCTGCTGCACATAGTAAATGAAGTAAAAGAAGAAGCACTCTCACACATGTACCGTTGCATTTAGTAGGTCCAGTAGTCCAATGTGAGCTGATGGGTCCTGATGGGAGATTTTCTCTTTGATTTCTTATTCCTAGGTTTGAGCCGTTTCAATCCAAGGCTGCACGCAATTCCTTAGAGCTCTTCACCCGGATGCCTACTGGGATGAATGTTCACAAAATATTAAAACACCTAAATATAGAAGACCGTCTGGTGTCTTGTTCTTTATTGTAGGTTCCTTTTGCTGCGGTGCTTACAAAAATTCCCAGCGGAGTCGTCGAGCCTCGGTCAGTGTGTGAGCGGCAAGCAGAGGAGTTGGTGTGCGTCGTCAGACGATGCCAACCAGAGCTTAGGTTTTCCTGCTCTCTCGTTTCCTCGATTTGTTGGCTTCAATTTGGACGACTGGCCATTCATGTGCACCTCGGAAATATTTGATAACTTATGTACATAATTTACAAAGCAGAACCCCGCACGGCCTCGCGCAGGATCCCGTATACAGTGAGCGCGCTGCTCGCTGCACTTGCCACAGGGATCAGTATCCACATAACGCAATTACCTCGAGCAGCCACACAGGGGCAGAGCTGCTACACGTTAGTATCGTGTGGTAGTGTCGGGTAGTGTCCATGGTTTGTTATGTGACTGCAGTGCTGCCTTCAAGAACAGATGCGTAATTTAGCGCTCCGCATGATGAGAAATGACATCCGCCCGCAGTGACATACAGATGCATATGTGCACTGTCTGTGGTTTCATTACACCCTGACTCCTTTTATAAGCCTTTCCAAAAACTCACCTGTTACAGGTTTGCTTGCTGTGCTTATGGCGCGCATTGAAAAATGATCTGTATTGTAGAATATAATTTTAGGAATAGATGAATTAGATTAACCGAAGCAGGCCTATGTACAGTATAGCTAGGTTACAATGTCAAATACAAATGTCTTGTTTAGGATTAAAAATATATATAGGCTGTGGCAATCACAAAATCTCTAATTTATCTGCCCGTCCCTGAACATACCATTACACACTCCAATGAAACAATAAAATCATCACTTTTGGCAATAAAAAGTCAAACAGCCATCAGACCCATTTATATTCCGTGAATAGCCCATATTTAAGTACGTAGACTATGAGCGTTTTCTAATTCACGACATATGTTGCGTGCGCGCGTCCAGAAAACGCCTCGAGCACAATGAACTGACTAACCCCTGTCGTATGTCGCCCCCTTGTGAGAATGTATGGTTTCTTCATCGAGGGGGGACAAAGGTGAAACAGGAATTATTTGAACGCTTTATTAGTAGCCTATGTTTTATTCTCACATTATGCAATGTTGTGCATATACACTTAAAATGCAGCCCCTGGTTTAAAAAGTTTGGTAGAGATTGGTCTTGGTTGAGTAGAGGAAGTTTTGATACCACCTTTGTTATAGCCTGGGCCTAAACTGTAAATAAATAGGTGAAATTATAAACAAGAAGTACAGCTGGTACAGTAGTCCTGGCCACACCTCTCAGGAAAGGCCATATAGTTCCTTGGTTTGAATAGACCTCTGGCTTGTGTGCTTGACCCATGGAACTATACTATACACAAACTGTAGTAGACAGTCCCACAGACACTCAGTCACACAAAGCTGTATCAGACCCATGAATACTTAATAACTCTGTATCAGACCCATGAACACTTAATAACTCTGTATCAGACCCATGAACACTTAATAACTCTGTATCAGAGCCATGAACACTTAATAACTCTGTATCAGAGCCATGAACACTTAATAACTCTGTATCAGAGCCATGAACACTTAATAACTCTGTATCAGAGCCATGAACACTTAATAACTCTGTATCAGAGTCATGAACACTTAATTACTCTGTATCAGAGTCATGAACACTTAATAACTCTGTATCAGACCCATGAACACTTAATAACTCTGTATCAGACCCATGAACACTTAATAACTCTGTATCAGACCCATGAACACTTAATAACTCTGTATCAGACCCATGAACACTTAATAACTCTGTATCAGAGCCATGCACACTTAATAACTCTGTATCAGAGCCATGAACACTTAATAACTCTGTATCAGACCCATGAACACTTAATAACTCTGTATCAGAGCCATGAACACTTAATAACTCTGTATCAGACCCATGAACACTTAATAACTCTGTATCAGAGCCATGCACACTTAATAACTCTGTATCAGAGCCATGAACACTTAATAACTCTGTATCAGAGCCATGAACACTTAATAACTCTGTATCAGAGCCACAAACACTTAATAACTCTGTATCTGACTATGTAAACTGAATAACCTGTTCCATTTTGCACTGCTCTATTTGCACTCTGTGGTATGTCCACACTCACATCTGCTGCTAATGCACATCTGTAAA
>OMNZ01051112.1:7095-36948 GCA_900303255.1 Lesueurigobius sanzi
AAATGTGGGGGGGGGGGGAAGGGGGGGGGGGGGGGGGGGGGGGGTCTGCAGCATCCCTGGGGCTGATGGGAAACGCGGCCTTATCGTTCTAAAGGTAGGAATAATAACCTGACAGTGATATACGCGCTTGATGGCTCCAATGATACACAGAGCACTCCGAAATAGCCCCATCTGCGTTCATGTGTGTGTGGGAACCAGCCATCCCAGCCCGCACAGCCATATTGGGACAAAAGGAAAGGGTCTGCAGCTGCATATTTTGGAAACTCACTCTCGGAGGTCGGAGTCGCCTTCTTGGACTTCTTGTCAGCTGGGGAGTTTTCAGCAGGGTCTACAAGAAGAAGAAAAAAGAGACGGGGATGAATTAATATGGTCAGTAAATCTGTGGTGGTTCATGTTACAATTTGTTCTAGAGGAGCAGAAGGTTTTACAACGGCTCTCAAAGTGGTCTTGAGTATGCCTGTCCTGTCAGATTTAGATCTGAACAGTGAAATATGGGTTTGCTGAATTAAAACAAGCAGGCAGCACTTTTCAAGTTTTTGTCAGCAAAGTTAAAGAGTTAGCGTGGGGGCTGTTTTTTCCCCTCACAAAAACAAAAAAAAAAGTGCCATTCTAATAAAATCTAGCTAGTTTAGGTTAGGCTTATTAATTGACATGGCAGGAAAGAACAAATGTTTCACCTGGAATGTGTCACAATAGAGAACTAAAAGCAGCAATAGAAAAGCAATCTAGACCCATAAACCAGTCTTAAAGCACAAGGGATGCATTTTTTTGCATTGTTATGCTTGGCTGCGAGTGGTCTGTGATGTCCCAGTTGTAGGGGGCCCAGTGTAGAGGGCCTGAGTCATAAAGGGGTGCAGGGGAGAAGAGCTGTCCTGCAGGAAGTTATGAAGGGTCTGCAGCGTGGCCTCGTGCCGCCTCTCACTCTATCAAGCTGGTAAGCACTGCAAATGGCGTTTGTGCAGCACATCCCACTTTGGGCATACCAACTAGCTGCTAAAATTGCCCCTATTAAAGTAAAAACAAAGAATTAGAGGTGGGCAATATATTGTCCAAAAGATAATATCGAAATTGTTGTTTGGCAGTTATAGAAATTTACAATATTGAGTAGATCTTCAAGTCAAGAAATGAACAAAAAGCTGCAAGTTTACTTGATGTGTATTCTCTCAAAAAGGGTATACATAATACATAATAAATGCAGCCCTTGTAGGTTCCTGATCAAAAAGTCATAGGTTTATGGAAGACATATTAACACACTGACCAGGAGGGTGCCATTCCATATTCCTGTTTTCCTGTGGCTCAAATGTTTCCATATCAAAGAACTAATGTGTTACAATGTTATGCATTTTTCATTCACTCCTCAATTCAGTGTTAATCAGCTTTAGTCACAGCTACCCTGATGCAGACGGACAGAAACATGGCTGCCAACCTGCATCTACGATAGATTGGCATCTATCATCAATGCCAATACCAAACTGCTGCCACTATTATAAAAAATAGTTTTATAGGAATCAAACAGCTTTGACGCTGTATTTGCCCAGATTCTGATTCTGATGTACAGTATTATGTAATAATAGTCAAGAATACTTCACATGTTGATATAAAAAGTCATGTTTGCTTGTGCTTAGAGACATTCCCGTAAGCTCTACTGCTAATGAGCTTCTTCCAGGAACCTGTTTGATAAATAAAGAATTTGAATTTGGGGTAATGACAGGAAACTGTGGAGCAGCTGAGACCAGAGCGGCATCTTCGCTCAAGACAGTCATCCAACTGCAGGGTTTGGTGCATAAAACCAGCTTTCATAATATTTTTCATTATTGACTTACATAAATACCGAAAACGTATAATTATTTGGAAGTGGACCTTGTATTTTAACCACATGTTTGACAACCTGTAGTCAAAACAACCAACCACAGACCATGACAAACCCGCTGACAGTAAAGACACGTGACATCACAACATTATTAAAAGGTCTATATTTTAAAACTGAGGTGGAGGGCAGCTGAAACTTCCATGGTGGTAAGTGACTATGGTAGCTGTCAAAATGCAGATTTCTAGTCTCTGTTTATTGTTTGTCCATAATTCCTGGGCCAATCCACATGAAACAAAAACTGTCAGAAAGTTCAATGTCTTCTCTGTGAGCACATAAGAACTAAGGTCTAATTAGTTTCTCATAAAGGTGTCCAAAAGTGGTAACAACATTCAAAAACATGTTTGATGTTGGCCAGCAGAAAGTACTTGGCAAGTTTATCTAAACACTACCAAATAATGATCATGGAAAACATTTGGGGATTTTTTTTTTTTATCATTTTGAGATTTCCTTCGAAAACTGTCTCCCTCCCGTAGAGTTGTATTGGCACCTGCTCCGACTGAAATTGAATTCTATAACTTGAACGCCGCCTATTAAGTAATGGACCAAAGCATCCTGAACTTGTGGGGTGGAGGTGGAGTAATGACGACCTTACCGTCCACCAGCACCATACAGGAGCACTCGCTTTTGCCTGTGGAGCTCTCTGCTATGCATTTGTACTGGCCCTCGTCCTCCGGCAGAGCTTTGTCTATGGTCAGGGAGCACAGGCCACCTGCAAAAACACAACACAAGGAGAAAGTTATGAGCAATGGAAGATCTCGTTTTCTTCAGGCAATTAAATACGCATGCTCGGAAAACCAATTCCACATGTCAAAAAATGTTGCATGTGGAATCTAAGATCCCCTTTTACTGAGACCAATTCTCCGTTAAAACTATTCTGATTTGAACGTCTATAGCGTAATATATAGAGCCTGGAACTGTGTGCATTTTTAAAGCTCATAATCCATTGCTGTACCCGTTCTGTGCTCATTCAGTGTGTTCATTACACCGCTGTTTGATTTGTTAGCATGCCATTTACTGTATTGTGTCATGCCCACTGCCAATTCAGGCCAATTCAAAAGGTAGACCAGCACAGTCCTTACTCCTACTAAGTCTTTTCAAATTATACAACCTAAAATAACAATAGTCAGGTACCAAAATGTGTATAAACCACAATCATGTGTACGCCCACTTTACTAGAGAAAAAACACCAGCAATAATTACTCAAACATGTGAGCTGGAGCCTCACCAGATTTACTTTTTGGGAGGTTGGAAGTAAACAGCAATGCTCTGAACTTTTATTTACAGCATGATGCCCTGGATGACCAAGTACCTTCACAAACACACCCTGTGTCTCGCCAGTAGATCAGCATGGCCTCCCAGTCCAAATAAAGATGAATGAAAATGACTCTCATGTTGCACTTGACACGGCAGATGCTATGTTTACTTCTAATGCTGTGCAATCCGCTCTAAATTTACAACAATGTGCTCAGCCAGTGGATGGTACATCATTAATCTAGCAGCAAAGGAGAACGGTAGTTATTAGACAAAGCACAAACTGAGGGAAGTAATTCAGTAGCAGGCATGTTGAGACCCATTATTGTTAAATAATTATGGTCGAAAGCTTAGCTACAACATAATCACTAATCACAAATTGAATGGTTGCAATTGGAAAAACGTGAATGCTGCAATAATTTGTTTTGCAGAAAACTAAATACAGTATTGCATGTCTATGGCGTCTTCTTTATGCATAAAACATTGATTAATTTTCACCGTACAGTATTTTACACCCCCCCTAAATTATCTCTAAACTGGACATAAACCATGTCTAAACAACACAAAACACTCAACCTAAATGCATTACAGAAGCAAAAATAAAATTAAACTGTATAAAGTCTGAAGATGAAGAAGATGAAGTATCAACAGTGGTATACCGTATGTTCGGTTCCATAGTTTGAAAAACACTGACAAACAATATGAAGAAGAAAAAAAAGATTCAAATCTGGTTTAGTAATATGTGCTTACACTTGACCTCAAGCTGCTTTTAATTAATAATTGTATTAAATACACTATCAATATTTGTATTTTTTTTATATGTTGATATCATGTTGGGACCCCAGCTCAGTACCCTCACTTGGGAACCACTGTATTAACTGATAAAGCCATAACATTATTTATCAATATACTGCTGTTAGACAATTATTTTTAACTTTTTTTTAAACTCATTCTGAACATCCCAATTCTTAAAGGGGAGTTTATAATCCATCCATCTTCTTCCACTTAAATCTGTTGCAGGGGAAGCAAGTCCAAGCTGCCCGGATCACATTGCACCAGTCCCTTATGGCTCCTCCTGCAGGTGGTGGGTCCAGGGGAGGATGGCCCCACCACGCTCCTTCATCTCCGAGCGGCGTCTCATCATGAGGAGCTTCTGAACCGCACTTTGTCTGAACCATCACTAGAACCTGTTTGCCATGGGAGACCCTACCAGGGGCATGCAGCCCCAGACAACAGAGCTCCTAGGTACATTTGTTTGCTCAAAACCCTCCACCACGATACGGTGGCGGTTTGAGGAGGGGGGAGTTTAAACCTTTCAGGGGACACAGTGCGGTAATGTTGAGAACAACTATAGCCTGCATCATGGTTTTTATTTTCTCTTTTTGCACATACTGTATGTCTGCAAGGGACTAAAATTGATTTCACTCTACTACGGGTAAAAAAACAAAACAAAAACGGCTACGCCCCCTTCTAGGAATACTGGTATGTAAATAATTACTTATACTGTATACTGAACCCATTTCATATCCTATACACAAGTACACAAAATGCCCAGAGCATGTCCAGCTGTTTTGGGGCCAGTGACATTTGGGAAATGACCAGTCATCTTCAGTATGCGCTGGATGTGGATGCGGGGCTGTCCTCTGACGACCAAAATAACAGAAAGGATTAGCAAACACACAAACACACAGGGAATCCTCTGCACCACCACACTCACATGAGCTCCACTCACTGACACAGATATTTACACTACTTATGAGGGGGCAGTGGGCTGGGGTTTGGTCATATTTTCACTATCCTTAAACCCATTTTTTCACCAGGACATAGTTACTGCAAATATATTCAAGATCTTACTAGTTTTCCCTGGTTTGACAGGTTGCCACATAAATGCAGGTA
Source organism: Lesueurigobius sanzi (assembly GCA_900303255.1). Lineage (NCBI taxonomy): Eukaryota > Metazoa > Chordata > Actinopteri > Gobiiformes > Gobiidae > Lesueurigobius > Lesueurigobius sanzi. The sequence goes on from OMNZ01051112.1 coordinate 12,113, forward strand.
ATTATTCCATAATAGGAAAGTCTTAGTCCTTGGAATAAGAAATCCTCCCATTTCCTATTTCACAGATATTTTAAATATAGTTATTCTTTTAACTTGAAACTTCACTGATCTAAAACGATACCACTGCAGGATGTACTGGAGTTGATGCTTTAAGGAAGTTTTAGATGCAAAGAATAGGAGCGCTCGCCGGATCACAAAATGTGTTAGCAATCTGGTGCTCTTCAGGATCCAAGGGGACTAAGTTACTTACAGTGACAGAAAATCAGATCCGAGGCACTGACCAAAAATATATATTATTGTAGATAAAAAACTGGCGATGGGAGCACTGCAATGGGTGAAGATCTGAGAAGTGAGTAAAGAACATTAGCTGCTTTTCAAGGACAACCACCGTATTTTAGAAGTAGAAAAAAAAACAGGTCTAGGTTCTCAGTCGTACAGGAGTTGTCCATCGTATGCAAAGATTCTTCAGTCTTCATCTGTACTCTGTAGTTGAAGAGTAGGACATTTCGCTCTTCATCCAAAAAGCTTTGGTTTTGATTTGCTGACAGAGCGAAACTTCCTACACTTCAACTACAGAGTACAGATGAAGACTGAAGAATATTTGCTTACAATTAGTTATAATAATAACGATAGACAACAGGCTGAATAGGTGTATGCTACGTAACACATTGGTGGTTATTCAGATAACTATAGCATAAAAAACAGAATCAGTGTGAAAATAACGTGATATGTGATATTGTATAGTTTAATATATAAGTCGTTCTTGCCAAACTATGAGAAAAAGTGTGACTTATAGTACGGAAAATACAGTAATTGAATACAAAAAAATAGCCAAAGGCCCTTTCTCACATAATAGTCCTTTATTACAGAGGGACGCCTACGTGTTTCGATCCAGCAAGATCTTTGTCAGGGCATAATATAATATAATGTCTGTGTAAGTTGTCCATCATAGACAAAGATTCTTCAGTCGTCATCTGTACTCCATAGTTGAAGTGTAGTTCGTTTCGCTCTTCATCCAAAGAGCTTCATTATGAGCACTGAGGAAGGAGACTGAAAACAAAGGTTGTTTTTCTCTAGGTGAGAGTAGCCTTTAGAACATGGTCTATATTATGTCAGCCTGTGTCCAGGTTTCCTTAGTGCCGCTGATGAAGCTCTTTGGATGAAGAGCGAAACGTCCAACACTTCAACTACAAAGTAGGCTACAGATGACAACTGAAGAATGTTTGTTTATCATAATATATCATTTTAACATATTTCCACAGGGAAATTTGCACTGCATTAGACCCAGCAGGGGGAGAGCGGCTGTTTGGTAACTTTCTTAGTCTAGGTTATGGTCAGGCGTATTGAGCTGTAGTATACGTTTTACATATCGAGATCCAAACACAGAGGCAGGTGTGTTCAACCAGTAGCTCACAGCCGATGTTGGTAGATCAAGAGACACGTCCCTCCCAAATAGATGATTGCAAATAAAAGTCTTTATATCAGAAACCCTGTATGAAAGAGAATTTTACTTAATCAATAAAAATAATAACAATGAACCACCCCTTTCCCCTATAATATAAATCTGTAGATCCATCTGGGCCATGTGTTGAAAAGTAGTTTGTGAGCCCAAAAACGTAGAGCCAACAGTGCTAATCCCTTTGCAGCATGGCACCAGAGAGGTGTTGATTCATTACATGTCACTATTTCAGGAACTGGCGTAGAGCATCTGAAAACTATGCTTCTGATCTACGGTCTTATGCCTAATTTAAATTGACATAGATGTTTTTTTTCTAATATCAAAACTATATCACCATTAGCTGCAACTGTTTTGGTATTGTGAGGTTTGTGCTTCTGAATCAATACATTTTATTCTTGATTTACAATACATGCAGCTTCACCAATTGGTAAAATTAGCTTCATAACATTTAATAACAAATGTAGCAAAGTGGACAGTAAGTAAGACAAAGAAAGAAAGGAAAACAGATCTACTTGGGCTTCTACAAGGCACTCATCTGCAGTTTGCAACTTTATTCATTAAAATTATACTGTATATCATTTAATTTATTCTTTAGTCATGCATTTAAGTTAGATGTTTTTCTGGGATAGACATTCAGTCCAATTTACTGTAGGTCTATTTTAGACCTGTTTAGACCCAGTTTAGTCCTATTTTGATCTGGATCTAGGCGTCTGACGTTGTATGAGTTGGTGCTTGGTGTGAAGACTTTGAACCACCAAGCTAAATAATGATAATAAATCTATAAAATAAGGAAAATATAGCCGTTTAATTAAAATTCATCCGTCAGCCACTTGCTTAGCCTCAGATTAGTTGGAGATTGTTTTGCAAACTAACAAATGCCAGCAGTGTTTACATGCACATGATAAAATCTCATAATCTTTGACGTCTCATAGGAGTCCACAGATTTATGGCCGGCTGGTCTTCCTCTGGGGGAAAAGCTCTAGTTCAACATAAAAACTCACTAACTCTAAGGGATAGCTCATTTGTCCTGTGAAAAACAACATCAAATTTGTGTAACGAACTATACATAAATACAAAAACCCACAGTCCTACTGCGTTCTTTTCCCTGTAATGGCTGTTGTTTGTTTACTATGGACCCGATGGTGGCAGTGCCTGACAGTGCTGTCTACAGTCGGGCTGCACCACATTGAAAAAGCTTGCAATATGCAAAATGAAAATATTACTATTATTAACGAAATATTGCAATCACATTTTCAAATTAAAAACAAAGGGATTTCTTTTTCAGCAAATTGCGTTAAACAGACTGAGAAAAAAACACAAAACAATGCAAAAATGGAAGTAAATTAGGAAAATTACGACTCAAACTGAACTTTTGCACATTTATAAGTTCCATGCATTTTTGTTTTAGGCTGAGTTTGACTCATTTGTGACTGAATAGAGTGTCAATAATACCAAAACACCATGTTCTATTCAATAAAGGATATTAAAGATAGATCTGATTAAATTTGGTCTTTACATGTGAAACCCTTGGCCTCCGTTGCCTAGTTTGGCCCTCCATGAAAAAAAAAAAAAACACCTTTGGGCACCCCTGCTTTAGTGACTTTGCAATATATTGTGGCTTCTTACGATCTTCTTAGAGACTCTAGTCGGTTTTGCTGTTCTCCTCGAGGTTTCTCCGTTTTTCCCATCGGGTTTTTGGAGTTTCTCCTTGCTGTGATGGGGCGCTGTGGATGTGGGATACTCTATGCTTGTTTTGTTTAGACATTACATCTGTTTGGACATTACATTTGCTCCTTGTTTCACTGTTTTGACCAAATTTCACCAAAATTGCAAGCATTATTTTTTATTCTCTGCACTGTAAATGTCCGGTGGTCGTGCTGTTTTGAACCCCACCTAAACACTTGTGTCCCTAAATAAACATGGAGGAGGTACAGCAAGGCAGCTCTATGTAAAATGATATGAATACCAGTGTCTGTCATGCATCACATCCTGTCTCTCCATTGTTTCTGATGGAGCACTAAATTTAGCCTGAGAACAGTGAGAAGGCGGGCAGCTGGGTCGGACCCTGGCCTCGCCGATGTGCGCTCCCCGGGCTCACACTTTATTAGGAAGAATGTGCGGCGTGTCAAATGTGAAAGTGTTAACTGCTGGCATTAAAAGGCGGTGTTTATAGTTCCCTTCCATGTAAATCACAAAGACCCAAAAGTTTGGAGGCTAAACTTTGAGCCTTTACGGATAAACTTTTGTTGTGTCTTTTCCCATGAATATTTTGTATTTACAGTTGTGCTCAAAAGTTTATATGCCCTTTTAATCTTTTGTCCATTTTTCATAGAATATGAATGATAAAAACAAAAATGTTTTTTCCGCTCATGGTTAGTGGTTGTGCGAAGCCATTTATTATTATTATTATTAATATAAAGAACTGAGTTTACTCTTTTGAAATCATAATGAGACAGAAACTACTCAAATGTCCCTGATCTAATGTTTACATGACCTTCAACAACTGCCAGGGAAATTGTTCAGGAGCAAAGAAAAACTCACTTCAGCTGAAATACAGGACTCTCTGACAAAACTGGACTCTCTGAAAAAACTGATGTTTGTTTCAAGATGCACAATATGTAAACTTTTGATCAGGGACATTTGGCTAGTTTCTAGTTGAAAAGCATAAACAAACAGGTTTTTTGACAATAAATGTAACCACTAACCATGAGTGAAATAAAGATTTTTGTGTTAAAATTAGGGCTGGGCCACATTGTATTGTATCGTACACCGATATACCGATATATCGTTGTGGATGCGATATAATTAGCATATGCACTCAGCTGTTTTGACTGAAGTCAGGACCAGCGGCCTTAACCAAATTGGACGGAGATCACAGCTAATGCTTTGCTCAGCTCCACTCAGAGCAGCATAAACACTGACTGGAGGTTTTAGGGGCAGGTGAACATGAAAACATAAAATTAATTGAAGGATGTATGTTGCTTGAGTAGATCAAATTTGAGGAAATTAGCATGGCCCAATTATATTGTTAAATATATTGTTATCGTGATATTATGAACAGAACTGTAGCTCACAGTAGTGCTTATTGCTTTTTGTTTCTTTGTTTTCACATTCTCTAGGCTTGTCTTATTTTAATGTACACTAAATACAGTATATGTTTTTATTGTTTCATGGCTTTAAGATTCTAAATGAGTGAAATTGTTTACTAATTGTTTAGTACAGGGGTGTCCAAACATTTTTCATCAAGGGCTGCATACTGAAGTGCATACAGATCGGTGGCCAGTTCTGTCAAACATTCAACTGGGTTCATTTAAGAGAGGTTTAAACCTTATCCACACCTGTATGGTCTGGAACTCTTAATGCAAGCTCTGTCTCACAAGTTTTTGATGTTTTAATTGTATAGGATTGTTAAACTTGCAGAGAAAAGTATAATCTCTGGTAATGTGTGCCAATTCAACAAGAAGCTTGTGGGCCTCAAAAAATTTGTCTGAGGGTGTCATTTGGCCCCCGGGCCGCACTTTGGACACCCCTGGTTTAGCAAAAATGATGACTGATGAAAGTTTTTTAATGTTGTTAACTTCAGTACATGGGTGTACATACTATAGGACTAAAATAGTTACAATTGCCCTTAGTTATAATTTGAGCAACAAATTTCAAGGCTTTTTTAGGCAAGTTAAGAAAAAACACCTCATCACAATGAGGATGAAAAATCTTTATTAACTTGATATTGACACATTTATTGAAATATTGAATTAAAAAAGAAAACAACATTTTACAGATTGACAGTCAGTTGCCATGGTTCTTTGAGGCACCATGCCAAGAGGGAAGGGGATTGCTACTTTGATCAAGTGCAAGCTGCAATCATTTTGTTTATCTGCAGCTCACTGCAAAAATGTGTCCTTTATGAAAATGATTATGTGCACAGGTGAAAAAGTTCTGCCTCACCTCTCCTACCAAACCTCCACTGCCACTGAGCTCTTTGAGCGACAGACAACAGAGGGGAACCATGCAGATTGACATGTGACACCATTTACTCCAAATACTTTAAACCCCACAAAGCATGCATCTTTCAGTGTGTACACTAATACGCCCGGATGTAGAGCCCCAGAACACAGAGTTATTTGGTATCATTCATTCATACAAGCCACCACTCTTACAGTTTCATTCTAAAGCCTACAAGTCTAATGACAATGCACACTTGACTAGGGCTGGGTACTGTTCAGTTTCATCCTCTTCCAGTACTTTACTTTACAGCACTTATATTCTCCATAACTATACCTTTAATTGTTTATTTTAGCTGAAACAACCAGGCTTTAAAATATGTTATCTGTACAAACATATTGTATGGTACCAGTTTTCATCACTGACTCGACACTGGTGGTAACTTTTTCCCTCCATACCATACTGGTGTAGTTTAATGGTACCAAACACTACACTTGACACTCCTTTGACTTATGTTGTAGTGCTGTTGCTATGCTGTGAAATCACTTGCGTCCCCCTCTATACTTGGCGTCTGCCTCAGTCAAAGCTGTCAAACGTGCCTTCAAAAAGACATCCTCAAAAAGCCTGCCCATTGCTTCAAATACATTGAAAACTTGTGCTAACTGGTCCACAGAGAGGATTTTTTGTATCTAGACCCCAGAATTTTCATGCTACACCCCTGGTCCCTAGTGCAATGGGTTTCATGCCAGGACCCCCAAGATGACCATGTGAACAATCAGAAACCCTGTTCTGAAAAACTAAACCATAATATAGATAATATCAAGCAAAAAAACATTCAAGATCAGGATTAGTAACATGTATTTATACATTGTTTGATTTGTTATTTGACAATACACAACTCTATATACAAATTTTCATTAAGAATTATATGAAATACACTGTATTCTGGAAGGACAATCACTGGCTAAACTACTATCAGACCACTGCACACTCGGAAAACTGAAACAGCACCACCTCATTGGAAACCACTTGGCCCCAATTTTTACTTACAGAGCTGATTCCTCCTGATGCCAAACTAACCAGCCATCTCTTCCTCATGCTCTGCCCCACCCCCTTCACCAACCCTTGTATGGCCTATGTGTTTGTAAATAGTGTCTGTAATGTTATTGTTGTATGTCTATTTTTTATATCTTGAAATGATGTTGGGAGCCCCAGATCGGTTATCGCACTAGAGCAGTGTTTCCCAACCTTTTTTGGCTTGCGTACCCCTTGGGCCTTTTATTTATACTCCAAGTACCCCCTTCCTCGGTTGTCTTGATGTTTAAATAGAAGGTGAATGACTAAAACTCCTATTTATCAGTAAAAAAGCTACTAAATATTCTCAAACTCTCACTGTTTACAGTTAAATGTTTTAAATAGCTTTTCTTTGAACATAATAATCAAAAATACAATTTTGTATCTGAAATGATTCCAAGTACCCCCTTCTAAGCTCTTGCGTACCCCTGGTTGGGAAACACTGCCCTAGAGTACGCCATGACCGTTGCTTTGTTTACGTGTTGCCTCTTACCTTCCTTGGCAAGCACGATGAACTTGGACGCCTTGATGACCTTCCCGTCCAGGGTCCAGGTGACCGCGGCCTCCCCCGGTTCGTTCAGCCGACACTGCAGCCGGAGCTTCTGTCCGTCCAGCGCCGTCACGTCGCTCAACTTCTCCTTAAACCCCAGCCCTGTCCCCCCTGCGCCTCCACCTGCTGCGGACTTCTTCTCGTGGTGTCCTCCATCGACGCAGTTGTTCACCGCCACCTTGCCGTCCTTCTCCTTCTCCTGCGCCGTTGCCACCGGCGTCTCTCCGTTCTTCTCCGGCGCCTTCTTCTTATTGGCCAAAACCGAACGGAAATCGGTGGCGTTTTTATTGTCGGCTGCCTTGTTCCCCGGCGCGGATGCCGGAGACGAGGCGGCTGAGCCCTTTTTCCCTAGGACGGCCCTGAAATCCACCTGTGGCGTGGAATTGGCCTTGCGATCGTCCTCCAGTTTCGCCTTGACCCCTTTCAGGTTCGCCTTAAAATCCATGGTGTCGTCTGGGCAGGACACCGAGTTGCTGTTGTTGTTGTTGTTGTTACTCTGATTGCTTCGGCGACCCAGCAGTGAGCGAAAGTCTAACTGCTGCGCCTCCCGTTGCCGGATGTCTTCCTCGCCGCGCTCCCTCGTTTGTACGGACCGTTTCAGGAGACCTCTTGGAGCGGCTAGGTCTTCCTCCTTTGGGGAGCTGGTGGACTCGCTTTGCTGCTTGGACTCCCGCTTGGAGAGACTGCTGCTGCTCCTCTCCTCCTCTCCACCGGCTGCGGGGCTGGGACGGGATCAAAAAAGATGAAGGGGAAAAAGAAGAGATGGGATGGGGATGGGGAGGGGAGAGAGACAGCGAGCAGGAGAGAGAGAGAGAGAGAGAGAGATAGAGAGAGAGGGGAGAGACAGTAAACAGAGCTTGGTTTAAAAGCCACCCCTGGAAGTGGACAGCCAGGGCCAGTAAAGCTCATAGGCTCGGCCCACTTTAGCATTAGCAGCTGAGGAGGAGAGGGGAAGAGAGCGGAGGGGAGAAGGGGGGGTGACCGAGAGCGGGACCTCAACTCAAAATGTTACATCACAAATGACTCGTCTGTCCATATAAAGGCATGCACCCAGTCTGTTCTCAACGCATAAACAGTAAGCCTCCGAGTTCACTTAATTCCCAATGGTCTTAGTAACTTTAAAAGACTGGGAACATTAGCCATGAACCACAAAAAGGACATTGACTTGAATTAAATGGACTCAGAATACAGTTTGATTGGAGTCGGGCTGACACCTTTGGGAGTCTTTACTTGTTGGAAGTTGGTTTTGATCATGTATTTTTTTCCTAAATCCTGCTGAATGGGGTTAACAACAATCCATTTTAATACTCCAAGTGGATACCATTTCATGCAATATAAACGACTGACTGCTTCTCTGTTAAAAGAATGCAATGAAACTATGTCGCTATGTGAGACAATTGATTTCCATGTCGATTGTGCTGATATTCACAATTCTAAAACTATTTACAGCTGCTCATATATACAAAATATCACCACATCTCCACAAGTGACAGCATTTAGGAAGTTCTGAGGTTTCAAATTAGGTATAGCGTATAAAATATATAGTGACAAAGTGAGAAAAACATATTGTTCTACCTATACATCCAACTTTTAAGTATTTTAGTCTAGCCTACTTGTGCATTACTCTCATAGAATCATAAAATAATAATTCTGAATTCTAACTCTTTGTCACTCGTTGCATTTTGGCTTGATTTCTTCCATCAGAAAAGCTCATGATCTGGCCAGAATGTCATTCCAGAGCAGCGTAAACAACAATGGGAGCGTCCAGCTGGGAGGCAGGGAGGAAATGCAGCTCTGATTGGTTTGGGTGATATGGAGGGATTAGAGGAGCTTTAGGGAATTTCTGGATATAGGACAGACGGATGGATGGGCAAACACAAGAGGGGAGGGGCTGCTCCGGCTCACATGGGAAAAAATGATTTGTGCAGCATTTAGATGCACATGCAACAGTGTTTTGTTTCAAATATAATGTTAAAACAATCTGTAAATGTCCAATATCACACTAAACAGAGCTTTAAATGATTTTATAATATTCCCTCATAAAAAAAAAAATAATAAAAAAAAACATACCTGGAGTTGTGTTTTGTTTCAAGGTGTAGTTAAGCGGTTGGCTTTAACAAATAGTTTCTCAAAGCTCTACACACTGTAGGTCCAAAGGTTTGAGGATCGATCCCGGCTCCTGACAGTGATGCCGTTGTGTCCTTGGGCAAGATACATCCTCCTTGCCTCCAGTGTCTGCCTACACTGGTGTGAACGTGTGAGTGAATGGATTATTGATGCATTACATGAGTGATCTCGATGCTGGCACATCCAGGGCTTTGGTCAGCAACATGAATGTATAAAATAATAGGTCCATAATAGGCAAAAAATAATGTTTAAATAATGCTTCCCTGGCTCTGTAAGAGATCTGTGATTTAGGCATACAGCTATAGTTCTCCTACAATTCACTAAAACATCTGGTGAAAATTTCAGGTAGACAACAGCGATTACTCCTATTGATGTAAAGAATTTAAAGGGATCATTTACTCAGTGTTTGCTCATGTGCAAATCAGGCAGCACGTGCACAAGTGGATGAGCAGCAAAGTCATTTATAATACTGTAATGACTGTAATAATAATACGTTGGATTTATGTGGTGCTTTTCTGGACACTCAAAGACGCTTTACATGGCATTATTCATTCATTCCCTATTCAGTGGTGATAAGCTAACATTGTAGCCACAGCTGCCCTGGGCTAGACGAATGGAAGTGGAGCTGTCAATCTGCAGCATTGGCCCCTCTGACCACCACACATAGATGCTGTGCCCAAAATAACTATATATTATTTTCCGGCTTGTACTCACGATTTAGCACCCGTCTTGATAAATGTGTTCAATAGAGGTAGAAAATCACTATATACAGTGAGGCCAATAAGTATTTGGTCCCCCTGTGATTTTGCAAGTTCTCCCACTTCATGGAGGGGTCTAAAATTTCTATCGTGGGTGCAATTCCTCAGTGAGACCCTGACAGATCTGTATGGAGGAATGGGCCAAAATCCCTGCTGCAGTGTGTGCAAACCTGGTGAAGAACTACAGGAACCGTTTGACCTCTGTAATTGTTAACAAAGGCTTCTGTACCAAATATTAAAATTGTTTGACTCAAGGGATCAAATACTTATTTGACTCAGTAATATACAATATACAATATAAAAATATTGTTAATAAATTATACAATATAATTTCCGGATTTTTTTTTTTTAGATTCTGTCTCTCACAGGGGAATTGCATCATCGTTAAAAATGTTAGACCCCTCCATGATTTCTAAGTGGGATACAAATACGTGTTGGCCTCACTGTACATGTACATTCACTGACTAGAGGGTAAGTGAGCATGTTGCCATGAGGCTACAATAGTTGTGAAGCTGCCAATCTGTAAAATTACAAAAAGGTCATGTAACCCGGAACCTCACTACAGGGTGAAGAGAAAAAAAGAGCGTCATTTTTGGAATCAGCACATAGGGTAATTTTCTTGTCTATTTTGCTTTTTTTTTAGGCCATTGTCTCTTTTGGCCACCACTGTATTCACATGGGCAAGGTGGGTGAAATGTCTTGCCCAAGTATGCACCAGTATGCATACTTGCACAGTCTGCACCTTCAAATCAGGGCCTGGACCAACTGAGCCACTGTGGCCATTCATGTTATTTCTAAATCAAAGAGTAAATAACTCTATATAGAGCATCTATACGTTTGTTGTTGTTCCTGTCCCTCCATGTTTAGGCAGATGTCAAGTCCAGAGCTCTAAATGCAATGTTAAAGGCACTATACTTGATTCTTTTAATTACAAATAATGAAAGAGGGAGGAGCGAGTAGATTAAAGTGATAGTTGTGGTCCAAACACATTCCTAACTTTTCTCACACATTTCTGAAATCCCATTTCTTCATAGATATTACTTTAAAAGCACATTTCACAACTTGCGCACAAGTTTTAGTGTCACTGTCATGAAGTGCTAGAAAAGTAGCCCCCAAACTCACAAAATTGACTGAATTTGAAGTCTGAAAATGTACAGACATGCTTTATATTTAGATGCGCAGTAATATTTTCACAAATGTCTAAGTGTACAATATACTAAAGGGGGAAAAACAGATTTCATTCCATTACTTGGAAACAATTGTGGTTTAGTCCTTTAAAGAATGTATTAATGCTTGAATGAAGCACACGACACATTCCATAATGTGCCCCCCGTAAACAGTGTAATCAGATTAAGCAGATAATGAAATAGATAATGCAGCTGTTCCCGGATGCCTCACCAGGCTGGTTATCATATTAACATATAGAGCACATGGAGTAGTTTTGTCATTTATAATCTTAACAAACACAAGTGATAAGAGTCTGCTGTTAATTTCTATATCTGTAGTTCTCAACTGGTCTATCAAAACAATTTATCAATAGTTATTTTTGGCAAATGCCTTTGGCCCAATAAACATTGCCATGCAACCCACTTTGGGGTCCCAAATTGATGCCAGGTTCATCTGGTCCTCAGGAACCAGGGAAATCATTTTCCCCAGTTGGAAAATGCACATGAATGCTCACACAACTGGGGAAACAACTGGGAAACTTGAATCAACAAGCTTCCCGACTTCCAGCTGATGTGGAAATCACCTTATTTGTTCATTTTACAGTTTAAAGTGAATTGTTTGTTACTTTCTTGAGTTTACTGTGAGCTATTTGTACTGTTGAAAAATACCTAAACAATGAACAAACAAACGTGTGTCTTTGCTGTGAGTGGCTCATCTCCCTGACTTAACTGAGAGTGGGGACGTCTCCAGCTCGTCTCCAGGAGATGTTGACTGAAGATAGCCCAATAGAAGATTTAAATAGGTTAGATCCTCATCTAAATCCATTCTTTGATTACCCACTGCAATCCTAATGGTCATTAGGAGCATGTTTTGTATTGCTGCCAACAGTATAATTCAAATTAAAATGTGACACAGGGTACCTTCAAGATATGTTTTGAATTTTAATAAAGAAGTACAATTAATCAAGTAAGTCTTTTTCTATTATAAAGTTGTTTTTAGGAAAACATTTTTTTTTCAACTCCAGGCGGGTTTTTCATGAGGGAACACCATCTCTTGATCTGCTTGGTCACCAAATTCTTACAGTATTTTCTAGACAGTACTTTCAGAAGTATACAGTAGAACCTTCAGTCCACATACCTGTGCTGCTCCTCTGTCCTCGGCGGCCCGGCCCTCTCGCCCTCTGCCTCCTCACTCACGGATAATGATGCCACACCGCTGCACTCTCCCACAGAGTTCCTGGACCACAAACGCATCGTGTCAGAACAGCCTGTCCCGCGGCTCTTCCCACCTTGAGCGGCACCTGTTCCCCTCATAGCTCCCCTCACCGCAGCCCTGTAGCCCCTGCCCAGAGCGGGACAAACAGCGGGATTTGCACCGCGTTCGCTTTCAGCACACCTGTTTGTCATAACACAGGCCAAGGTCACATGACGGAGGCCCACACCCACAATGGGGGGTGTTTGTTGTTTGTTGTCAGTGAAGAAAGACAACATATCTATTGGTTTTGAGATTCTGGGATGTCTTTGTGTTCCTCTGTGAAATGAGTCTGCCATTCCCTTATTGACCATCTGGTATTTCCATAACCTTCAATGATAAAGTAGACAAAAGTATTCAACATTCGATTACTAGTAACTAGAATTTAAAGTAGTGTTGTCAGTTGATTAATTATTTGAATCTGATTAATCACGATTAATCGCGGTTCATTTTATTGTTATTATTTATTAATTCTTTTTTATTTGCCTAACAAAAAACACACCAATTACTAAGCTAATAACTTTTAGCCTGTTGAAACAGCAGTTTGGGGAAAATTCTACAAATGAAGGGTATTTTTGAGCCGTGGCTTTTGGTCTGATGGGGAGGTCTCAAACACTGAGTTATACCAACGCTTTAAGTAAATTTACTTTACAAACACCACCTTCTTTGGAGTTTGTTCGGTCAAAGCATGTGTGATTAATATGTGATTAATCCATGATTAACCACTCAGTGGTTGTGTGAAGCCATTTATTGTCAAAGAACTGAGTTTACTCTTTTGAAATCATAATGAAACAGAAACTACTCAAATGTCCCTGATCTAACGGTCACATGACCTTCAACAACTGCCAGGAAAATTGTTCAGGAGCAAAGAAAAACTCACTTCAGCTGAAAAACAGGACTCTCTGACAAAATTGGACAGGTTTTTTGACAATAAATGGCTTTGCACAACCACTAACCATAAGTGAACAAAAGGTTTTTGTGTTATCATTCACATTCTATGAAATGCATAAGTTTCCATTGTAAACTTTTGAGCACTGTAACTGTATAAGTACAATGGCCAAAATGGCCTATATGCATACCTATTCGCAATGAAATCTAAATAGTGGATAGAATAGAGTTTAAATTTAGGATTTCATTTTGTTGACATACAGTATTAGTTTCACAGATTTGTTTAGAGTGAATTTTCGATATCTTCTATCTTTAAAAAAAAACAAATGTCAACTTATTTTTTCAAAACTCTAACTCCTCCTTTAGAATAAGAAAAGATCCCTCTGTAAAGAACTTAAACATATTGTTAGGTGCAAGACTGGATCATTTGGTGTGTGCAGGAGCCACTAAAGTAGACATATTGTTGTGTGTAACGAAAAACCAATTTTGAGAAAATTGGCTCTAAAGTTCAATCATGTATGTGCTATCGGCTGAAGATCCCCACGCAGACTTTCATGGTTGATATCTTTGACAACGGAAACTCATATTTTGGTAACGCAGCGTTGGCCAGCAGAGAGCTCTATGAGGATACCCAACATGTTTCTGTGAATGGAGACGGCATGAGACACGGCTGAATGCGGCAAACTTTTAGTGACAGGAGATCAAGGCGCAGATGACTCACCTGAGGCTGACCAGATATTCTCCAGCGTGGTGCTTCTGGACTCTCCTAAAAAAATAAAGTAAAAGGCAAACAGTTATTATCAGTCACAGAAGGCAAACACAAAGAGATAATCAATTGCATGTCCGCAGGCAATCCTTTTGTCCTTTTGAGTGGATCAGACTGTGGCATACAATGGTATGCCACAGAAAATCCATCATGAGCTCTTTTTATCCGTCATTACTGTATATACATTTTTTAGGTGTTTAAACATGTACCTTTTATTTTAGGTAAGAAAAAACAAGCTAAATGGATGCTGAACTAAATATAAATCCTGAATAGATTCACGGAACAATCATTAATATTAAATGATCATAATTAATCAGATGCAATGTGAGGATCGAATTTGTAACGTAGTTTAGCTGCAAATGTTACAAATTATTTTTGACACATTCAAATTGACCACAATGGGCCTCATTCATGAATATTTTCTTAAGAAAAAGTTAAGTACAACTTAGGAGAAACTTTTTTTTTTTGTGCGTAAGAGTCCTCCTGACTGTTCTTAGGATTTGTTCTTCCAGAAGAGCTCTTTCAGCTAAGAACACATTTTGTGAATGTCCAAAATGTTCTTAAGTCGGCCTTAAGAACAAATTTGTTCAGTTTGTTTCGTGAATGAGGCCCAATGTCAGTGGACCTTTTCTGCTCTGATGTGCCAATGAAACTTCACAGTGCTTCACCAGCTTACATACAAATACATTTGTGGCGACAATGATCAAATCACGATTACTTTAGGATATAATATCCTTTGCAAACAATGAACTATCCAGTCCCAATCAATGGATCTTTTTATATCTAAAACCTGCTAACCCTGTAGTTTTAGACCTGTGCATTTTTGCTTATGCTTCCGTATAAACCTGATCAGAAGTGAGATGACATCCTCCTTCTGCAGTAGTTCGAAGTCTCCCCCAGAGGTGAGAGGTCGTCCCAGGTCAGAGCGGCACCAGGTGAATTGTGGGAAGGGGTCTCCAGAGATGGCACAGGACAGCAGCACATGTTGGCCCACACTGGCACTCACTGCCTTGGGCTTGGTGATGAACCAGGGCTGCACTCCATCCTGGGGCTCTGTGGACACAACATACTGTACTGTACACGGGGGGTTTGCTTCATGTAAATGCTGCCTAATTTGAGTCATTCTGACTTGCCAAATAGAAAGTCTAGTTTCCAAGACATTGGACTGGACTGAAACTTAAGAACTTCTGTAACTTGACTTCAGGTTCAATTCTTCTTAAATGTGAATGATGATCCCCTCAGACCTCAGAAACTCAGCAGTGTCATCTGGTTAGTAATTTTGTTTGTGTAAAATATGAATAAAGTTCATCTTATTAGCAGGGCTTTTTCCAGTTTTCCTTCTTTATTTGTTCTTGCCTGCCCCTAGCCTCAACATGTTAAAAATAATCAGACATGTCAATCTACGACCTTTCTTTACCCTGGGACCTACTTTGATTTAACAAAAATGACAGAGAGGTACTTAACTTTTGAAGACACTTGTGTAGCTATGCAACGTAGGAGGAGATCACGCTGCAGAGTTAATCTGGGGACAATGACATACTGGAGGAGTTTGGCCAGATTTTGAGCCTCCCTGAGTTTTGGGAGACGTGATCCAAAAACACTTTCACAAGCGATGATTTGTCGTGGGACTCCTTATGTGTGTGTTTGTGTACTTATGTTTGTGGTCTGTGCACTTTGTATCACATTCTTTCATTTTGAATCTTCTAGTGTGTTCCCAGCTTTAGTCGCCAAGATGATATTACAACAAAATAGGTTGCGTTCATGTGACATCACAACATTCTGAAGAGTCTATAGTTTAAATTTGAGGTGTAGGACAGATGAAAATTACATGACAATAACTGTGTTAACTCTCAAAAGGACAATTTCTAGTATTAGTGTATTGCTAATCTTTACTGTAAACACATAAACTAAGGTCTAATATCTAATTATTATCTCATAAAGGCGTCCAAAAGTGGTGACAATATTCAAAAACATGTGTGCGTGATGTTGACAAATAGAAAGGACTTTCAGCCGTAAGAATAATATGGCAGGTTTGAGAATCCAATCACAGGGAAACCATTTGTCAATGTTCTTTTTGGAAATTTCTTTTAAAAACTGTTTCTCTCCCATAGAGTTTTACACATGTGAACACAACTTATTCAAGAAGATTTCCTGTTTATAGGTTAGTACAGTATACATTTGCAGATTGTGTTGTGCATGTCTAGAACAAAAAGAAAATCCATCTTAAATGGGACTCATAAAGTGTATTGAGAAAGCCTTTGGTGAGCCACTTGGGAAGGAGGTACTGTTTGGAGACCATCAGAGCTTACCCTCCACAGTGAGCCGGGCCTGTGTGTGGGCCTCTCCGTGCTGGTTCCAGGCCTTGCAGCTGTAGGAGCCGGTGTCCTCGGGGAACACCTCCTGGATGAGCAGGGTGCAGCGGTGCTTTTCCCTCAGCAGCTGGAAGTCCTCGGTCTCCGTCACCTCCTGGCCGTCATGGAGCCACAGCACCTCCGGGGGGGGCTGTCCTGGAGACGACACACAAAACACAACTCATGAAACTAGTGGAAATTGAACATTCAGCAGTCATTAGGAATGTTTTAAAGGCAATTTAATGCACTCAGAAAAAGCTGTATGAATACTTGTGCACGCCCACTTTTCACTTTAATATTTTAAAAATAATAACAAAATCATGTATCATTTTGCTATCACTTCACAGTTGTCTGTTACTTGTGTGTGAACTTCCAGTAAAAAAATCTAAATAAAATATGTATGTTTATGGTTGTAAACCTGACAAAATGTGCAAAAGTTCAAGGTGTATTAGTACTTTCGAGAGACACTGTATAATCTTAAAACAGGCTTCAAATCTTTCAGTACGATGTGTGCACATTTTGCATTTTATAAATTTGGCCTGGATCGCCCCCTACTGCCACGAGTGGGAATCACATGGTAAAAATAAACATTTGCTTTGAGGGGCTATACCTGATTTTTTTTTCCTAGTAGTGGAATTAAATTTATTTTTCCTCCTGTAGTATATTGAAGTAAATTTCTCCATTGTGAGATCAATAAAGAACTATCTTATCTTATCTTGCAAACTCAAACATTTGTGGAATACTGTGCATCTAAATATAAAGCATTTATTGTCAATTTCATGCTTTGCAGGCTGGTTTTCTAGTATTTCTGTGACTATTCCACAAAAAAGTGACCCCGCCAGTTGTGAAATGTGCTTATAAATTCATCTCTAAGAAGAAACAGGATTTTAGACATGTGTGAGAAAAATTTGGGAATGTGTTTAGACAATAACTATCAATTAAATAAATAAATTGATAGTCACTCTTCCATTATTTGCAATTTTGAAAATAATGAAAAATCAGGTGTAGTGCCTTTAAATTCCATGAGGCTGTTGTTCTTACTTATTCTTAGATACTTCCCGATCAGCTCCTTTTCGACATGGGATAATTATGGCAGAGAATTTAAGGCATGCGCCGACAAACAACTATTCACATTCATTTGTGTATTAGCCATGGTCTTTAAAGGTCAGAGGAAACGCTCATTGTCTGTGTCTAGCATCTGATAAGATTAATTTATTACATTTGCAGGAAAGGTTAGTTAAGAGACTAGAATCTTAACCTTAGCAGAATAATAATCCAAGGTTTATGCAGGAAACAGCCAGTCCAATATAATCAAATATTAGAGTAACTGTATCTGAAAGTGCAGCCATTAATGGCTCTCGGGCTTAAAGGGTTAACAGTAATTTGTGTGATTAGTGCACTTATTCAATGTTTCTCCATAGAGCTTATGGGAAATTGAAACTTTAATGAGCATTTTCTGAAAATGTATTTTTCTCTCATTATGGCGACAACATCTCCACTTAAGTAGTTATTACAGACTCCAAACTTTCCATTCTTGTACTTTTTTTTCAGAGGGATTTTTAAATATTTCATTCATAGCCTGATTTATTGAGTTTTCACTAATATGGGCGACAGTGGCACAGATGGTAGAGCTGGTCGTCTCATGATCGGAAGGTCAGGGGTTCGAATCCCAGCTCCTGCAGCTGCAGACTGTCGTTGTTGGGCAAGACACTTCACCCAATGCCTGTGTGTGAGTTGGTGGTGGTCGGAGGGACCGTTGGCGCAGATGTGAGCAGCCTCGCTTCTGTCATTCTACCCCAGGGGAAACTTGGCTAGAAATGTAGCTTACGACCATCAGCATGGAGTGAATGAACCTCCTCCCTTTCATGTGTGAAGTGCTTTGATTGTGACTGTGTCATATGAAAAGCACTATACAAGATTCTCTTCCCTTATTCAATAACAAAAAAAATATATATCCAAAATCCCCTCTGAAAAATCAGTATACGAAACAAATATACATTTGAACTTGCCTCTATCCATTATTTGGATATTGTCACCAAATATAGGCAATTTAGGTAATTTTTAACACATAAAAGGACATATTTTCATAGGAAAACATAAAATTGCAGAAAACTTATGCCAGTAATACATAGCACAAGTTTCAAATTGATAACTCTCAATCCTGCAGTGTCTTAATGAGGCTTACAGGCCGCCTCGATATGCAAACCGTGTACACAAATGTTCTGTGTGTTTTGTTATTAAAATAGCTGGACATAGGCGCCTGCGGGCTTTATTTAGCATCTTTGGAAGTTTGCAGTGACCGTAAATCTCATCCTTGTCTAAATTTCCCTGCATGACCTGCGCAGGTCTGTTGTGAGAGGACAGGAGAACTGCTGGTGTGTGCAAACCAGACAGATAGTACCGCTCTGAGTCTCCACAGCTTATATGGAGAAGAATCCTCAGTGGAAAAATCATTATGTAACAAACACAAAAGCACGGGAGATGAGGAGGAGGGGAAAGCCTCAAATGTTCTTAAGAATGAAGCCGAAATTCAACCAGAAAAACTGTAAAAGTGTATTTCTGCTGCATTATAGACGGACAAAACATCGTCTGCAGCAGCCTTCCCCAAACTCCAGCAGGTCCCCATTATCAATCCAACTATTCTACGGGGCTGCCCAGCAATATGAAATCACTCTTTTTAAGGACTATGTCATGTCTTTCTCATAAATTTTGCAAAAAGTTAAAATTTCTAGCTGTAATAATGTTTGACCTTAATTGTAGAAATTCTGACTTGCCAAGTAAAACAATCTGCCAATGTAAAAAGATTTTTGTAATTTATTTCCATATTATGTGTAATGTGATCAACCTGGGCTCTCATAACACCTGAGCAGAGCCACAGACTCATCGACTCCATGCCATGCCGCATTGCTGCAATAATTCAGGCAAAAGGAGCAACAACTAAGTATTGATTCTGCACATCAATAAAGTCTGATCAGTCCAAAACAGCTGGTTTTATTTGATTGAAAGCTCACCACAAACTACGTATCTTCTTCAAGGCTGGACTGGTGACAGAGTCGTTGCGTTATCTCGCACAAGAGGCAACAGGGGGACAGTTTGATACATGTAAATCCAGCTGTTTTGGACTGACTGGACCCAGTTGCACCACCTGCACTGCAAAAAGTGAACTGTTGAGTAGTTAAATTCACTCGAATTCAGAATATTTGATCTTATTGCAAGTAATTTTGACTTGCCAAGTAAAATTATCTGGAACAAGTATATTTGCACTTACTATAAGGAAAAGCATATAATTTCAAGTACATTTAGATTTATTATCTAAATTTTAGTGCAAGAAGTTGTTTTTTCTTAATTTAAGTGTAAAAGTACTTGTTCCATTGGCAGATAATTACTTGGAGAGTCAAAATTACTTAAAATGAGGTTGAATATTCTGAATTCAAGCAAATTTAACTCATCAAGAGTTCACTTTTTGCACTGTGACCTCACATCTATCACAGTCTGCCTTCATCACAATAGCCTGCAAAAAGAAATAAATCTACAAATAGGTCAAATTTTCTTGAAATCAGCATATATGCCTTTGATTTGAGAAGGTGGGTGAAGTGATCTACCAATGGAACAAATATTTTTAGACTTAAAATGAGGAGAAATAACATCTCATTGCATTGAAATTGGAAAATAAATCTCAATGTACTTGAAATGTACTTTTCTTTGTTTAATTGCAAAAGTGCTTGGTCCATTGGCAGATAATTTGACTGAGCTGCTCAAATCAAGCACCTAACCCATTGGCTGTGCCTGTTTCTGGTCCCAAATCGCACATGCACACTCTGCAGGATATGCTGTATGATAAAGGGCTGCAAGCAGAATGTACTGAAATGAAAACCATCATTTATGACGTTTTCAAGGAGGAGATCACAAACAAATGCACCAGAGTTCAATATGCCCTGTCCTAAACTCCCACACTCAAGATCTGACCGGAAATACCACACACACAAACAGCCCAGCTACTAATCTCAGTGAGGACATTCAGTTATGTGATAATGACTCACTTAAAGACATATTGTTTTGCACAGTTTTACTAGAGGAATAATCACATCTGGACAAATTCCAAAAGCAAAAGATTCAATGCTCACAATACATGAAGCACTTGTTTACTACGTTGTTAGTCCTGAGAATGAAAATAAAGAATCAGAATAAATCCGAATAAAGTCTACTGGGATACACCTTAGCGTTAAAATAATGAATGCAAACGCTTGTACCGGTCAGCTCCACAGTCATGGAGACTTTGCTGCCGTCCATCACCTTCAGGTCAGTCAGGCCTTGAGTAAAACGAGGAGCCTCCCCTGCCCCTCTGGACCTGTGGCCTTCACTCCGGCCTGGGACACACAAACAAGAAGAAACAAGCAATCTTTTACTTTGTTATGCAATATGTATGTAATATGTGTATAATACTTCTGAATGAAATGTGTAGCTACTTCAGCAAACACTCATTTATGAAAGTTAATTTCTCCTTAAAGATGAACACTGCAAAAAGTCATCTAGAAATAGGTTTAATTTTCTTTATGAGTATTTCTGCCCTTGATTTGAATAACTCATTTTAAGAAATTTGCCAATGGGGTAAGCTTTTTACACTGCAATCTAATTCTAGGATTTTGTACTGCTGATTGTATCTAGGGAAACTCGTTTCAGCCACAAACTCCCAGGTCTAACAAAATGAAGCTAAACAACAAAACCATAAAGCACAGAAATATGACATGTTAATTAATATAGCTACATAAAAGTGGTAAACATATCAGCTCTTGCCTTTCAACATGGATTTTTATGAGATTCAAAAGTTTTGCTACAGTATTTTGCTACAATTTTTTTTGCTACAATTTTGCTACAGTAACACTGTTTACAGTTTTATATTTCCTTCAACTTTTTCTTTTTTTCCCCCACATCTCTATACAATTTGCTCTGCAGCCCATGTGAAGGTCAGAAATGGTGCTGTCAGTGAACACAGCGTCAGTCCTGTGTCACAGTTAGATAACGGCGGGATCCGGGCTTTATAAGGACCTCCGTTCTGGTCCGGAGCAGGAAATCCCCATCAGGAGGTTCCCACAGACAGAACCACTCGACCCTGACAACAGCCATGTCCAAGTGTCCTTCTGTGGACAGCAGTCGACACTGACATTAGAGCTACGGACTAAAATAATACAAACATAGGATGAAAAATAAACTTTTTTGTAACTAGGATTGAACAAGAGGATATTATATTAAATGTGACCATTCCAATTTCAAGGAGCCTTCGAGGGCTGCATATTGAAGTGTATATGGCATGGACGGCCACAGACCGGTGGCCAGAGCAGTCAAGCATTCAACTGGGTTCATTGAAGAGCGACCTTTCCCCACACCTTGTATTTAGTCTGGAACCTGAATGAAAAATGTTCGTTTTTGTGATTCTGATTGTGTGGAATTGTTAAACTTGCAGAAAATATTATCATCTCTGGTTTTGTGTGCCAATTCAACTAGCTTGTGGGCTACCAAATATTGGTCTGAGGGCCGCACTTTGGGCACGACAACATCAGGGTTTGCACAAGTAACAGCAAGTCAAATTGAATGATTTTTATATGTAATTGTATTGCGCAAATAGTGAATTTTATAATAATAATATAATACATTTTATTTGTATAGCGCTTTTCTAGACACTCAAAGATGCTTAAATGCCTCAATCACAAAAAAAGCTGTGCATATTGTGCCCCAGGGACCACCATTCAGACAAGCAGTAGCCTGCAGCCCACTGTGTTTGCGTGTGTGCAAGGCCTATTTTTTTGTGTAAAAGAGGGCTATATACTTTATTTTACAATGCTTTGTGTTCTCAAATGTTTAAAATAACAAAAGTATAATTATTAAAAGAGATCAACTTGATATTCATGAATATTCAATATGCAGCGGCCCTAGTGTATTTTTAGTAGTTAAACTGGATAGCAAGTCACTGACTATCAGCAGTACTGCCACGGACCACCAGGGGGCCACGGACCACTGGTTGAAAACCCCTGCCCTGACACAGGTAAATGAGGGGGAATTTCAATATTCGAAAGCAAATTGGATACAGTGAGCAACTTTAGTGCAAAAAAAATGTGCACAATATCAGCCAAAACTGCAGTTGAATGTGTTTTCGATCATGATTTTTTTTTACAAACATTATAAATAGTTGAACAAAGTCTTTCATTTCCAAGAAGTGTACATTTAATGCCAATCAAATGCCTTAATGCTCTGTCAGTCTGCCCCTGGGGAAACTGTGGCCACAAATATAGCTTACCACCATCAGCATGGAGTGAATAAACCCCACCCCCTTTCATGTGTGAAGCGCTTAGGGTGTGACTTGTGACATATGAAAAGCGCTATACAAAGAAGATAACCCTTTCCCCCCTTAATTATGTCACTATTTAACTTATAATATGACTTACAATGTTTTTTTTTTTTTTCATCATGTCACGTTGCCACACTTGTGATTCTTTTCAGCATTAAAACTCATCCACTCCAGGTCATTGCGAGCAAAGAGCGTAAGAAACCTAATCCAGGAGTTCTCTGAAAAAGTGAAAGCTATGTTTATGTGAAATACCATGACTAGAGTATGTTAGAAAGCCTTTACAGATCACACAAACCACTGTGTGACATGTGATCAAATTCTTTCCCAGGGGTCAGTGCACATACATTGGCTGGAAGCTACACTGAGTGACAACTTCCTGTAATAAAATCATAATTAGTTTGAATCTAAGGAAACTAAATGTGAAGCATGGAATGGAAAACATAGATACTAATGTGCATCTAAAGACGCCACACTTCGAATCAGCTGTTTCAAGAAGGCTTCCAGAAAATGTGTAGGAAAATGTCTCCAGTACATTTTTGCGCTAATTACTACATGACTGCTCATAGGCGCCAATCAAAATCTATGGGAACCCAGGCGAACTTGATCACAAAATGATTTCTTTTCTTCTTTGCTTACAACCAAGTGTGGGTCATTCTGTTACATCAAGTGTAATGGTGATGTGGATGTATTACCTGTTTAGCTCAATAAGGAGAGCGGCCCACTTACAAGTAGGAGGTTGTGGGATGGAGCCCAGTGCTTGTCTATTTTTTTTCAGTGGGTCGGTAGTTTGACGGGCACCCGCTTGGATAAACCAAAACTGGTGCGTATGGGGCTCTAACTTTAGTTTAGAGTTTTGAACTACCTTTGGATCTGTGGAGAAAAGCATCAAGGTCTGAGCCACTTTACACCTCCCAAATGTCAAAGCTGAACATGTATTTAAAAAAAACAGTTTCATCCGAACAACCAAAAATGGTGTGTGCCTCTCAATAGTGGAGCTGATTTGTGGAACAGAGTGAGTGATGATTTGGAAAAACTGTGTTATATAAGTAAAAAAAAATTCAATCAATCAATTTTCTGTAGGTAGGCCGAAGAAGATTGAATATAATGACTTCCTAAGGAATGAGGATATTAAAGACGGATATTTATATTACACTGAACAAAAATATAAACACAACACTTTTGTTTTTGCTCCCATTTTTTCTGAGATGAACTCAAAGATCTCAAACATTTTCTACAGACACAAAATAACCAACAAATATTGTTCACAAATCTGTCTAAATCTGTGATAGTGAGCACTTCTCCTTTGCCGAGATAATCCATCCCACCTCACAGGTGTGGCATATCAAGATGCTGATAAGACAGCATGATTATTGCACAGGTGTGCCTTAGACTGGCCACCATAAAAGGCCACTCTGAAACGTGCAGTTTTGTTTTATTGGGGGGGTCTGGGGACCCAGTCAGTATCTGGTGTGACCACCATTCGCCTCACGCAGTGCAACACATCTCCTTGGCATAGAGTGGATCAGGTTGTGGAATGTTGGTCCACTCCGCTTCAATGGCTGTGCCAAGTTGCTGGATATTGGCAGGAACGGTGCGACGGTGGCGCAAGTAGTAGAGCGGGTCGTCTTGTAATCGGAGGGTTAGCGGTTCGATCCCCGCAGGCGCACACTGTCGTTGTGTCCTTGGGCAAGACACTTCATCCACCTTGCCTCCAGTGTCTGCGTACACTGGTGTATGAATGAGAGTGTGAATGGGTGAGTGGTTCCTTGATGTAAAGCGCTTTGAGTGCCTAAAGCAGGTAGAAAAGCGCTATATAAATGTGACCATTTACCATTTATTTATTTAACTGGAACACGCCGTTATATACGCCGATCCAGAGCATCTCAAACATGCTCAATGGGTGACATGTCCGGTGAGTATGCTGGCCATGCAAGAACTGGGATGTTTTCAGCAAAATTGTGTACAGATCCTTGCAACATGGGGCCGTGCATCATCATGCTGCAACATGAGGTGATGTTCTTGGATGTATGGCACAACAATGGGCCTCAGGATCTCGTCACGGTATCTCTGTGCTCAATGCCATCAATAAAATGCCCCTGTGTTCTTGGTCCACAACATACGCCTGCCCATACCATAACCCCACCGCCACCATGGGCCACT
>OMNZ01051114.1:18185-34449 GCA_900303255.1 Lesueurigobius sanzi
CTCTTTCTCCTTCTTATTCTCCTTCTTCTCCTATCTCTTCTTCTCTTTCTCCTCCTATCGTTTCTCCTTCTTCTAATTCTCCTTCTTCTAATTCTTCTTCTCCTTCTTCTTCTTCTTCTCCTTCTTCTTCTTCTTCTCCTTCTTCTTCTTCTTCTTCTTCTTCTTCTTCTTCTTCTTCTTCTTCTTCTTCTTCTTCTTCTTCTTCTTCTTCTTCTTCTTCTTCTTCTTCTTCTTCTTCTTCTTCTTCTTCTTATTATTATTATTCAAATTCTTCTTCAAATTCTTCTTCTTCTTCAAATTCTTCTACAAATTCATCTTCTTATTCTTCTTCTTCAAATTGTTGTTCTTCTTCAAATTCTTTTTCTTCTTCTTCAAATTCTTCTTCAAATTCTTCTACAAATTCATCTCATTATTATTATTCTTCTTCAAATTCTTCTTCTTCTTCAAATTCTTCTACAAATTCATCTTCTTATTCTTCTTCTTCAAATTCTTTTTCTTTTTCAAATTCTTCTTCTTCAAATTCTTCTTCTTCAAATTCTTCTTCTTCTTCAAATTCTTGATTGACATTTTTACCGTGCATGGTCATAATTATGCTCACTTAATCGTATACATTTTCTGTACCTTTGTAAGTATAACATCGACCTGTCCGGGGACTGTGGGTGGAACTTCGCAGACATGGGTAGAAGAAGAAGAACTTTTTTTTTTTTATACAGCGCCTTTCACAGACATAGTCACAAAGCGCCTCTTAGACCAATATCTTTCGCGCATTGTCCCTGATCAATTCAAATCCACAGCCTTGAGGTGACTTGTAAAAGGTTTCCCTAGTTGGGATTTAAAAGCCAATCACGATGCGATGTAGATAAACACTTTGGAATAGCGGCATGCATCAACCTGAGAATTACCGCGCCATCGTCTGTCATCTCACGGTCCGTATCTGAAGTGGAATCCTGTTGACCTTTTAGCAGTCTGCACTTTACCTCTGACATCACAAAGGAGAAGACTGCCAGGCTCTTAGCAGGACTTTTTAGCATCAAATTCACGAGATGAAAAGCACTTAATCTGTCAGGAGGAGTCAGAGGGCTGCCCGCATGTAACCTGTGATTTTTTTCTTCTTTTTTAATGTCTGTAGCTCGTAGTCGCCCGCTGGAGTGCACACTTCGATGGCCCCTATCTCTCTCTCCCTAGATCAATTTCAGTCACTTAACTCTCTTTGCTCCTCGTGGTTTTCGTAGCTTTGCGCGGATGACTAACCTCTCCTAAACTGTTCTCAAAAGCGCTTCCAACTCCAACCAGGACGCCGCACAGCTTCTCAAGCACCTGTCTACTCGCCGTATTATGGCATTAAGGCCAGACACGGCAGGTGAATAGGGAGAAATGTTGAATTCTGAGATTTCAATTGGAAATTTTTGCCGCGTATTACTGACAGAAGTAGGAGAAAATATTGTGTTGCATGTTTTCTGGCATTTTGTGCATAAAAATTGGCAAAAGGTTCTATATTTTTGACGATGAAATGTAAATAATAGATGGAGCCAGGTTTAAATGTGCAATTTTATTTTGTTGATATATTAGTTACAGAGGGGGATTTTGGATATCTAGTTCAGAATCAGAATAGTCTTTATTGCCATTGTCAATGAAAGGATTCACAGACATGAAACATAAACTTGTAATAATGAAAAATAATAAACTATACAAAAGTATAAACTATAAGGGCATGCATAAAAGTATTTAATAGATACCAAAAAATAAAACACAAAACTGCAGCGTGAATGGGTGAGTTTACAGATGCCCAACAGATACCTCCTAGTGCAGGGTTCACCAACCTTTTTTCAGCTGAGAGCAACTTCAAGAGCATTAAGTTGTTCGAGAGCTACTAGTTAAAAACAAATCTCAAAGATACCATTTAGTTATAGGATATTGACCATATTGTATCAAAATATCTTGATTTCAAACCAATAATGAGTCACAAGAACAGAAAAAACGAAATAATGAAAGTAGCCCAGGGGTTGGTGACCCCTGACCTAGTGCAAATAGAACAGTGCAAATGGCTGGAACAGGTTATTTAGTTTATATTACTGAATAAATCTGTAAAAGTATAAATTCCGCCTTGTTTTTTGGGGTTCAAAACTAAATAAATCAGGTTAGGAATTCAACCGTCTGAACAAACCTTCAAAATAATCTAAAATAATTTTATAAACAATATTATTGTAAAGTACAAGGCTGAAAAGTTTGGAGTCTGTAGAAGCTACTAACGTGGAGATGTCCCCACAATGTGTGAAAAATGCGTTTTGAGAAAATGGTCATTGAAGTTACAATTTCCCATATTAGAATACCGAGCTAAAACCGCAGGCCACATACCTGGTTATTTATTTAATGCATTTTTCTCACATTGTGGCGACAACATCCCCACTTTAGTAGCATCTACAGACTCCAAGCTTTCCAGTCGTGTACTTAGCAATATTTTGAAGATTTTAAAGAGGGATTTTTTCAATATAATTTATAGCCTGATTTATTGAGTTTTGAGTCTCAAAAACTTAACTTTACATATTTATTCACTAACAACTCGTTTATTCAATAACTAACCAAGATATTCACCACATAAAATACCTTGTTATATGAAAACATGAAATGACGGAAAACTTGCAATTATATACTTTTCCCCATATTTATGTCAGTAATATACAGCAAAAGTTTCAGTTGATATCACTCGTTCAAATCCGCACCTTAAAAACCTCCATTACTTGTAGACCCCATAATGCTTTGTGATATGTCATGACGATCCTGGCCTCTATAGACGCCTGTTAGATCTTGCCTGTACAGTTTCCCGCTGACTGTTGAGCTGCTCGTATGAGTTGGTCTAATGCATGCTAATGTAGGCAGATGAGATGTGTAGATGGTGGAAACAGCACATGGCTCAGCGTGGCACCACAGGCTGCTGCCATCACTCTTTACCTGGACCGGAGCGTAGCAACAGCAGGCCGGACAGCTGGAGGTGGGACAGCGAAGAGAGGGGCATGATTAAAGGCACCCGCAAAATGTAATCACCTTTTTGGAGAAATGCTGAGAGGTAAAGAGTAAAGTTAAGAAAGCAGGCGGTAGTCATGCTATAATTACATTGTCAGTAGTTGACACAGGCATAAAAACAGCTGTAGGGTCGGTATTTTGTTCTGTTTAAATATAATTAGTGATGTGACGTTCATGACCGAACCGGCTCTTTTGAATGGCTCTTTAAGGTGAACAGTTCAAACCGGATCTCGATTGTGAAAAGAGCTGGATCTGTCAATTTTACATAGATTTACCCTGAACAAACTCAACAATCATCTGAAACAGCAGAGCAGGCAACTCAAGTGAAAACTTTCTGCACTAAGAATATTTAATTGAAAATCATAGTTTTTTTTGTTAATAAAAAGTTGCCTGTCAGCGATCAATATAAAATCAATATAAACATGAGAAATGAAATGAATGGATCTTAAAGACTCGACTCCCTGTAAAGAGTGTTAACTAAATAACTTAACTAGCTAACTTACTAGCTAACTTAAAACAAACTTGCTAACTAGTTAGCTAACTAAATAACTAACTAGCTAACTAAATGACTGATTAGCTAACTAAATAACTAAATAGCTAACTGATTATCTAACTAACTAACTAACTGTCTGTCTGTCTGTGTGAGTGCATGGCGGTGGTCTGAAGCTCCAGATGTGGGCAGCCACACTTCTGTCCGTCTGTCACTGTCGTGTTTGGAGAGAATGTAAATTGTCCCATGTAAAGCGCTTTGTGAAAGCGTCTGTGAAATGCGTTATATAAATACAGGTCTTCTTCTTCTAACTAGCTTACTGAGTAGTGAACTAAATAACCAACTAGCTACCTAATTAGCTAACTAAATAATGCACTAGCTCAGAGGCGGGCCAAAATGCGGCCCACCTGGCTCTTCAATCTGACCCGCTAAACATGATCAAGCTCAATATGCTCTGGCTAAAAGGGGTGAACCGCACCAATGATTTCACTGACAAATAATATATAACTTCCATTTCGTAACCAAATAAGTAACGAAATAAATCATAATAGAAGTACTTGTCCTCGCGACTTCTTTTTAAATCACAATCAAATATCGCCTGCGCTACAGTTTTTGTCCCTCCGTCAAGAGCCATTCATTTCGCTCGTGTCGTGCTTTCTCTCCCGCTGAAGCTCTGCAGGTTTGTCTATTTCCTGTAATTCATTCACCATCTTTGCTGACTCACTGCTTGCTCCCCTGTACTACAGCAGTCACAGTATCCAGACAGACCTGTGCCGGCACGCTGAGGTCGCACCGTAGACACAAACCGCACAGACACAAACCGCACAGACACAAACCGCACAGACACACTCCGCTAGCGCACGGACCTGGCGCTAGCTTCATCGGCGCTGTCAGCTGTCACAATGTATTGATTCATAAGTCCGTAGCACCTGCGAAACGGGCCACCTTTCTCTCAGAGGCATCCATCCCTGTCCCGGATGGTGATGACAAACTGGCTGCGTCAATAGGCCTTTAGCGACGCCTACTCCCATTTAGCCAATATGCTCTGGCTTACGAACACATCTGTCGACACTTGGAGGTGTTTTTTTTATTTATTTACAGCAGCAGGATGGGGGAAAGAAAGATTTAAAGGCCCTATACCCGATTTTGTTGTTCAGTTTATTGGCTTTTGCTTGAACCGTTGTGTTGTATTTTGTCCAAACGTTCAAAACGACCCAGTTCTTCACAGGGATGATTTCTAAATATGTGACCAGTCATAGAAAGCAGGGACACAAGTTGATTCTGGAGCATTTTGAGTTGTCCACAGATTCTGAAAGTGTAGTTTCCAAGCTTTCCAACGATATGTTACACATGGAAATCTGATGATATTTGGAGAAGTTGTGGCTATTTGAACGTAAGCACATTGCAACAGCTCCAACGCAGATACAGTACGTAGTGGTCTAGATCAGTAGTTCCCAACCTTTTTTGTCTCACGTACCCCTTGGGCCTTTCATTTATGCTCCTGAATGACAGGAACTCCAATTTATCAGGTAAAATACAGCTGAATATTATTATTTTATCTGAAATTATTCCAAGTACCCCCTGCTAACCTCTCCCGTACCCCTGGTTGGGAAACACTGGTCTAGTGTTTATTTTGTCAACTAAAATTTTGTGACAGTTTTCTAAAAAAAGTTGGAGTTTTCTTGACTAAAATTAAACTAAAACCAATTAACAGTGGTGGAAGAAGTACTCAATATTCTTACTTAAGTAAAAGTGCAGGTACAGGACCAAGAATTTACATAAGTAAAAGTAAAAGTATCAGATTCAATTTCTACCTTAGAAAAAGTATAAAGTATCTGTAAAATGTACTTCATGACTAAAAAGTATTTTTTAAGAGTTGCATGTGCAGGATTTTTTAATCCTTTGAATCAAACCAGGACTAATCCAGGTCTAAACCAGGACTAAACTAGGTCTAAACCAGGTCTGAACCAGGTCCAAATCAGGACTAAACCAGGTCTAAACAAGGTCTGAACCAGGTCCAAATTAGGACTAAACCATGTCTAAACCAGGACTAAACTAGGTCTACACCAGGTCTGAACCAGGTCCAAATCAGGACTAAACCAGGTCTAAACCAGGACTAATAATCAGGTCTAAACCAGGTCTAAACAAGGTCTAAACGAGTAAACCACTAAAGTAAGTAAGTCTAAACTGGGACTCATCAAAAATAAAATACTTTTACTTTTAACACAATTTTTAAAATGCCGTGGAGTAAAAAGTACAGATACAGGCTCTAAAATGTAGTGAAGTAAAAGTAAAAAGTATTCATCATAAAATGTACTTAAGTAAAGTAAAAGTAGCTATTATTTGTACTTTTTACTTTGTTACTTTCCACCACTGGTTAAGGACGACAACATTCCCAGATATTTTTTTACCAAAATGCAGAGCAGGCACTAAAATGATTTAAGCTGCCAATGGCCTTGTATGAAAGAGCCCCATATTGTTCAAAGTGAAGAACACCCTGTTGCTCTTAAGATGAGGAAGAAAGTACATGAATGTTGAATAATGTGAATTTATTGTTAACCAAAGCATATCTCACTGGAGGATTAGCCTATTGTGCATGTTTTCGATGGATAGGGCAAACCACAACCGGAACAGAGACAGATTTACTTTGGTAATCCGGAAGGATAAAAAAAAGACAATATAACTTTCGCCGAAGAACACAATAGCCCCCGTACACAAGATTCAGCAATAAATGTGGCTGGAAAAGACTTCCTTCCTGCTGAGGTGGGCCATGTGCTCCTCATGAATATTCAGCGGCCTGCCCACTGTCTTTGTGCTTCTTCCTCTCCGAGTAATGGCCTTTCTTGAAACACATGAGTAGGTATTAAAACACCCGGCGACTGGCTCACTGACTTTGAGGAGTGTTTAGAACGAGAGACTGTTGAATATTCATACACACCTGTTCTCGACACACTTCTTTTTGCGGCGGAGACAGAAGTTTGGAGCTGATCTCTTCGCTCCATTGTGCCGTTGTCAGTTAAAGTTAGTTAATGTGTGTTTAATTGTTTCTCTGTGTGGGCGCGTCACGGACTCGCCAGGCAGCTGTTGGCCAAACAACTTCTTTCAATATAGTGTTAGGATGCATCCGGAGGGAAATTGTCTTTTAAGCTTGAGATAAATGACTTTTATTGTGAACGGGAATGAATCCAGTTGGCAAAATGTTCACAATGCAATGTCT
Source organism: Lesueurigobius sanzi (assembly GCA_900303255.1). Taxonomy (NCBI): domain Eukaryota; kingdom Metazoa; phylum Chordata; class Actinopteri; order Gobiiformes; family Gobiidae; genus Lesueurigobius; species Lesueurigobius sanzi. The sequence continues at coordinate 24,914 of OMNZ01051114.1, forward strand.
AATTTTTTTTTTTTTTTACTTTATTGCTTTATTTTACTTACTTACCTCTATTGTACCTGGAGCAGTGTCTTGTTTAAGTCATGTATTTTTCTGCTTATTAAAGTGGACATACCCTGCATATATGAGGCTTAAAAGTATTTGTTTGTGTCTTTGCATTGATATTTTTAAGTTGTAATATTGTCTCAATAAGTTATACACAGTTGCTCTTAAGTAGTAGCTCAGTACTGGTGAGAATTTGGCCTGGAGCGCCCCCCAGTGCCAGCAGTGGGAACGATTTATCAAAAAGGAACTTTCTCTTCTAACCAACAACATGGCTCTAACTCCATGGCGCCACTATGTCCATATTTAAGCACAGAACGGCTCAGAACTGATCCAGTATAGGATTATTGGCTTTAAAAATGTGGAGGGCAGTTGTGTTAACAATTATGTAATTGTACCAGGAAGTACAGAATGAAACGCTGAAGACTCATAGATATGAAATGACCATCGTAGGCAAAGATTCTGTAGTTGAAGAGTAGGACATTTCGCTCTTTATCCAAAAAGCTTCATCACCGAATGAGTAGAAAGGTGGGACTTAGAGGTTAACTCCTCCTACTGGTTTCTCCTTAAAAGGCCCACGAGCATGTCAAGGCTACTCATTTGCAAGATGGAAGAACTTTAGCCTACGATGGACAACTCCTGTACGACTGAGAACCTACAGAGACGAATATCAAATGACCGACAACTGTAGTGTTTCACAGACAATAGATTTCACAAATTTAGCAATGCAAAAGTACAAAGCCTCAAACAACAAGTCACAAATAAAACTATTGCATCGAACAAAGAAGAAAGGCCAAAGCAAGCACAATGAATTCGAAACGGCGTAATTGAAATGAAATGAAATACTGCGCCAGGTCTGTTTTTGACACTTGCTGTTGATTACTTTTACAAATATGAGAAACCATATTGCATGTTGTTATTTTAGGGTTTTATATGAAAAAAATAAAGCATTTTATACCTAAAAATTGCCAAAATTGCCTATATTTTCGATGACAAGATGTATAACGGATAGATTTTGAATTTATAGTTATTTTTTTTACTCTTTAGGCAAAGATTTTTCAGAGGGGATTTTGGATATTAGTAAAAAAGTAACGTATACAGGTATATATATATCTTTTTGGGGTTCAAAACTCCAAAAAGAAAAGAAAAAAAAAAAAACATTTTTTTTTTGAAACAAGTCCAAGACTGGACTGGAGAGTGCTAATATAGCTGTTCTTGAACTGACTCCTCAAATGAAGCCAGTACAATTTTAAATATAATTTTCCATCTAATGTAGTCAGCGTTTGCCTGCGAGCATATTATTTTTGTTGTTAATATCGGAGCCATTTCGAGCTCTTTGTTCTCTCCAGCGCTGGGCCGCGTAAGAAGCTGTAGTGGAGTGTCTGATCTCGGATTGAAGTAGTCTGTGATGGCATCAGAAGACGCTGATGCAACTCCAAGGAACTCTTTGGAAATGACTTTAGGCCACTGGCTGACAGGATTATAAGAGAGAGAGGGGGGGGTGGGTCTTTATGGAGAGACGGAGGTGCTGTGGGCTGGAGGGGTGTGCCGCGTACTGGCACTGGCGTTTACACACTGTGCCAATCCTTTGACAGCTGCTTGTATGTTGATCTGGAGTGAAGCAAGTTTCTTTAGGCTTTATTTGTGTGTCCTCGGTGAAATATCCACAGAAAATGACTGAAATTCAGAATAGGGGTGTTACAACATTTTCTGATATACTGCAGTGTTCTGCGGCACAATCAGAGGTGGGTACAGTAGCCACATTTTTTAGACAAGTAAGAGCAACAGTTACCTCAAAACTTTATTGATCCCAAAAGGGCAAATCATTTTACAGCGTTGCTCATAAAGGAATGAAAAAACAACAACAAAATAACCAGAAAATAACCAATACAACAACAAAATGACCATTAGTTTATCGATGTGAAGCCAGTGCAAAGACCTAATAACCTAATAACCAATCATTCATCATAAGAACTCCCTATATCTTCATCTGTGTGATCTCTATCAAAACAGAGAAACACATTTTTGTGTTGGACATTATTATTATTATTTTTTTTTAAGGTGAACTTTATTGTCCCCATAGGGAAATTTGTCCTCTGCACTTGACCCATCCTTCAATGCCGCTGGGGCAATCCGTCAGGAGCAGTGGGCGACCGCAGTGCATCCAGATGTGCAGCCAGGCTCATGGTCAGAATCACCTGCTGGAGGATTTAACCTAATGTACATGTTTTGGGTTGATGGGGGAAACCGGAGCACCATCCAGACACGGGGAGAAACATGCAAACTCCACACAGAAAGGCCGCACGGGCCGGGAATCGAACCCAGGACCTTCTTGCTGTGAGGCAAGAGCGCTATCCACTCTGCCACCGTGCCGACTTTGTGGTGCAGTCAGACTTCTGTCACTCATTATTGGTGTGACCTCACTGTGACTGGGCTGTGGTGAGTTCACTGCACATGTGGCTAATCAATACATTTTAATTTAAGACTGTGCTGTTAACACCTCAACAAACACTGATGGCATCTTGATTACTCACAAGTTCACACACCAGTACGCCGCACTTTGCAGCATCTCCAACTTCAAGGCATTACGATATTTTTTACTTCTAAGTCAGTGGTTCTGATGACGTGGTTCAGGGGCTAATGTAGACATATCACTCTAAAGTGTTTTGGCAAGTTAAACTGCTTTGGTTTTGGTGTAGTCCTAAGTCTTTATTTTTAGTCCTGGTTTAAGTTTTCTTTAGTTGTGGAATAGTCTGACAAAAAATGTATCTGCACTGTTTAATATATGTGTGAAAGTTAGACTATTTGTTCAGCTATTAAGGCGAGAGATGGTTTTGAGATTTTGGGCTAGTTTTCCCTCTGAACATCTTAGCTTATTAATGTTAATGTCAAAGTTTAAAAAAACTGTCCAAAGTCACTCTTTACAATGTTTATTTGATGACGTTTTGTTGACTCGTGTGTCAAATTTGATTGGGAAATCATTACAACATGTCAGCTCCCCGCCATGTTTCCCACGTGGATCCAGTCACGAAAACTTACGTTAGTCTCCCGAACAAGACTGAAATTTTGGCTTTTCTTTTGGGGAAAACGAGAGTTGCAAAAGTCTGCGCAGATGTACAGTACATGTTTTCTCAAAATGATTTATTACACTCTTGCAACAAGAAGAGTGTAATGAATAGCTTTAGTAGCTCCTTCAGAATTCAAACTTTACAGTCTTGTACATAACGATATTATTATTATTTCTTTAAATTAAACTTATTTTTATTTTTCTTCCTGGTCAATAGATCGCAGGCCTAACATGCACATGGTGGATCAAAGCTGAAGGATCATTTTCTACTATTCATATGGACTTAAAAGGGGGTTCTGGAGGTCTCCCCCCAGGGAATTTTTTCAAAGAAATTGACAATACTCATTTTGCATCTTAAACAAGTAAAAAGTTAATTGAAATTTCTTATTGCACATAAGAATTTTAAAATAAATCTAATTTTACTCAAAATAAATGCTAAAAAATGTCATTCAATTGAAAGATTTTTTATTTGGCAAATCAGAATGACTAAAAGTGGGGTAAAATATGCTTATATATTTCAGAATTTTTAGAGTACATTTACCAGTATTTCGATTTTCAGAATGTCATTATATTTCTCAAAATCATCTTAGGGGCCAGAGAGCATAGGTTTGAGGGCCTGACGTTGCCTTCCCCTGATTTAGATTTTGTCTTAATATAGTATATTGCCATTATTTCTGGGTAATTTTTCGACTTAAAATACCTTGTTTTTGTATTAAAACATACATGACAGAAAACATGCAATACATTTTGTCCACATATTCATCAATCAATCAATCAATCAATCAAATCAACAGCAAAAGTATTATTATATTAGCAATATACAGCAAACATTTGAAATTACCCCCCAAATAATTTCTTTCTGCTAGTCACCTGCAGCCTAACTCAAATAACTGTACTTCCTTTGAGAATCACTTTTATAATCATTATTATTATTAAATGACATAGCCACAACCTTGACACTTTGGCCTTTTGCTTCTTCCATCCTTCCTCACGCTGCATCCCTCCATCCTCCCTCCTGCTTCCGTCGCCGACACATCGCTTCTATTTGGATAAAGTGCACACGTGTCCTGAAATCTCACCACTCCTCATGTGCTCTCATTCCCACACCAAGAACCAACATGGCGGCCAATTACGCTGCTAGACAACGCTCTCCATAAATCATCCATTGGACTGTCAGACACACAGGGATTCAGCACCAGAGAAGGAACATGTTAGCCTCTCTTTTTTGTTCTTCTCTTTTTCTATTTATAAAGCAGATTTTTCTACTTATTTTCGCTCCCCAACGCGTTAATTTGTCATTGTCATTTTTTTGAACACCTCCAACCGATAGATTACTTTTGCCACGGTAGGTTGGTTGCCTGTTTGCAAGATAACACAAAATGTATTGGTTGTGTATTTGCAGAATAGGGAACATGAATGATGATGAATTGCGTGTTATTGCGAGAAAGGGACGCCTCAAGTTTTGTTTGAGCTGTTATGCTTTATGTTATCACAGTAGAGGGAACATTTGTGCATCAGTGGAGTGGATTGGGTAATGTAACAAATACATGTTTGTACCAAAATGCTCTGCTACGCTGGAGGTGGATGAACATCAGTAAATACAGTACGTGCATATGCTCGGGTTAAGATGTTATGGTTTTGCAGATTTTTATTGATCATACATTTCTGAGATATACTGACAGATAACATCAAAATAATTATCACAGATATCAGTCACTGCTTCATAAATAATTACTCACACATGAGCTGCCTAGCCAACAAAAAGTGGCCACCTGGATTTATCTAAGCTGAGGTCACTGCTGTTGTGCCCAAAGAATGAGATCGTCTGATTACATGAACATCCTAAATGTCCAGGTTAAAAAAATCTCTTAAAGTCCCCCATATTGAACAATTTGTGAACAATGTCTAAATAAGAAAAAAGTAAAATGAATAAATAAGTAGCTTTGATTATACACGGGCCCGATCCTGTTGTAATGCTATAACTGCTAACTTTCTACTACAGAAGCAGAAATGGGCACTTCCCCTCCCACACAGCAGCTGCAGGACACCACACAGCTCTCACATGACAAGGGGCAAAACAAAAAAACATGTGCAGAGATCGCACAAAAGTGAAAGTGTTTGAAGAAACAGCACAAGATTGCAACAACAGCAGCTAGCGCGAGCTTAGCGTTAGATTAAGTTTACTAATAATTGTTAGAAAAGCATCTCTGGCCTACCTTTTCCATTGGAGTAGAAATCCTAAATAAATGGTCATGTTGCTTACTCCTCCAATATTTGGGGGAAACTGCCAGGTCATTTTTTTCACCATCAGCTGTTAGCTACTTACGAAGCTGTATTGTTTATGCGGACGCTAGGGAATCAACCATGTAACTGGAAAAAAACGGAGCATTTACCGCCATCTACTGGACTAGAATTGTAATTGCTAGTTTTCTGCAGATTATTGGCCAGTTTGCTTGATGACTAAAGCTGACCACGCGATTATCGTAATTTACCTTTTTTCATATTGAGATCTGATTAAAATTTGAATAATTGCCCAGCCCTAGGTTACTCTATCAATTGATTTCTTCTGCCCTGATGGCATGGGCATACACCAAGATGACAATGCCAGGATTCATGGGGCTCACATTTTGAGAAAGTAGTTCAGGAGCATGAGACGGATTGGCCTCCACTGAGTCCAGACCTTAACCTCCACTGAGAATCGTTGGGAGGTGCTGGAGATGGCTTCTTCATCATCAAAACATGATATTGGTGAATAATTAATGCAACACTGGATGGACATAAGTCTTTGGACATTGCAGAAGCTTATTGAAACAATGCCAGAGCGAATGCATGCTGTGACTTTTTATTTTGGCCAGACAGTGTAACAAGGACCTCAATGTACAAAAAGTTACAATTTTAATGGTTTTAACCTGTTAAAAGACGTCCATGCAACGTGGAAACACCATGTCTTTTTGTTGCGCCCTGTAAACAGAACAGCATGCAGCCTCATAGTCTTCCTATCGATCAAAAGGTCTGTCCTTTTCCCATCTTTTCAACTATATTTAAGTCAATTTGAGCCACAAAACACAGCGCAACACAAGCTTTTATCGAGCTTTAGAACAAATGAACAAAATAACTTACCTACGATTGACGACTTGTTATGGTCCAAAACAACGCACAGCCTTATGTGTTAGGTCTCATTCGGTCCACATCTGCCCTGTTGGGTGGATACCTCTGAATGTGGACTGTAAGGACTGTAAGGATTGTAAGGCACTGGGTCATTTTTGCAGTTATCATCTTGGAGTGTTGGCCAGAACATCACTAGACCCAGGATGAATATTCAGGTGGAACTTATGGGGCAGACTTAAGTTGACTAAACCCCACTGGAGACAATGGTGAGGACACCAGGCTGTATTTCAACTTCTTGTTTTGAACATCAGCAAACTGACCATCAAGTGGCTACAGAGTTCTTGTCTTTATCATATATTGAAAGCCACAAACTATATGGCTGGCACTATGTGTCCACAATAGTTTCAAAAGTTGTACAGGGTGGTCTTGGGAACATTTTTACTTGCTTCTTTTTTCTTTGGTGGTTGTGTTTTTTGTTGCTCATTTGTGTATGGTGTTCATATGATGTTAAACCTGTTCTGATTGGAATATACTGTATGTTCATTTATATTGAAGCCCTGATGAACCCCTGTCAGTGAAAAAACATGTTGGCCTTTTAACTACTTCCTAGCGCTGCTCTTGTATATTTTGGAACGTCTGAGTTTGTAGTCTTTCATGCTTGGATGTTTTGCTGTTTGATTTTGACTGATGTAATGATGTAAAGTCCTACGGCAATGTTGTTTGAGAAGCAATTGTGAGTTCTGGTGTTCCTCTGCTCTGTTGTATCTGTGAAATGCCCCCTTTGGCAGTGTGTTAATTGAAGCTGCAGCAGGCAACTTTCAACCACTTACGATAAGGCTTTGCAATGTCACATGACCTCTGAGCGTGCCAAAAACACGAATTATAGACAGAGTAGCTTTTATTGCACATCAGAGCTGCAGAAACACCTGTGAAGTGTGAGGTCTGGCTTTATGGTTTCAATAGTTGCATCATTTAGTTTAATATTTCAGTTCTTTTTGATTTGACGGCGTATTTTGTGAATGTATCACCTTGACTTTATTTCTCAAGATCAGATGTATGAAGCATTGTGAAAAACACTAAAAGGCTTTGTAAAAGGTTTGTGAATAAAGATAGGCAAGCGATTTTATATTTTTGGTCTTTTAAATTGTGGTTTTCTATAGCCACATTGAAAAGATGTGGCCTCCCCACGACAATGCAAGGCTAAAAGTCAGGATTTTCTTTCCTGCCTGGATAACAGTCAGAGCCATTTTAAAGCCAGTTTAAACCACCAAAGCCTGCCTGGACCAATCCAAACCAAGTCTAAACCAGCAACAATCCAACATACTGTAGCTTTCCCACTTCACAGTAAAAGGAACATTTATATTTTCATTGTAAACAGATCTATGGGACTCGTCATCCTGGGAACCATCTAGCCCATCCGTCCATAGGAGTGGATCCCTTTCCCAATGTGGTTCTCCTCGAGGTTTCTCCCGTTTTGTCCCACGTGGTTTTCTTGAGTTTTTCCTTTCCGTGGGGGAGGGCCTAAGGATGTGGGAAACCCCAGGCTGACATTTCATTGACATTTCATTGTTTGATGTTTGATACTGACTTGTTTTGTGTTTGTACCGACCTCTGAGATGACTCCTGTTGTGATATTGGCCGTTACAAAAACTGATGGATTGATTGATTGACCCAAGTGTTACCAGCATGTATGATTCCACACGCTTCTCAAGTCCAGCCTGTGTTATCGAAAGTTACCACCAGGGGGCACTGGAAATATGTCAGACATTCCCAAAACGGGAGACAAAGAGCAGGGACCGAAACAACATGGCGCTACTTGCGAGGTTTTTCTACTCCACAAGTACTGGAAAAAGTTGAGAAAATGATGTGAAATGGAAATGTAGATTGGTCAAAAATCACTTTTTAGAGGTTTTTGTTCCGCTTGTGCGCGGTAGTGTCCCCAATGGTTAGCTCGTGTTCTGATTCATGGACAGATTCACGGAGAAGACAGACAGGAATCTCCCAGCGTATTCATATGTGCTTCGAATGTTAGGGTCCTGGTTGTCTTCCACTACGACTGCCCTGAATGTCAGTACAGTATATAAAGTTGACCTACAAACATCCAAAAAATATGTATGAACAAAAACTTTCTTCGCATTCATCGAATTTATTTAACTCTGCCGCATTTTCACGTCCTAAATTCTCATACTGATCTAAGACAGGATGCTGGTAATTGGTTTAAGCCGGTGTGATCCCCTGTAGTGGCGAGGATAAGGAAGCTGTCTGCGTACATGTCAAAAACGCTCCCGGCTTTACACTCCGGTTGGAGGCATTAGAGGACGTTCCCTGGCAGCGATGCTATCTGCGTCTATGTGATTTCCTCTTGTCATGCAATACCCCCGAATCTGAACCAGGATCAGCTGCCCACATCACGCGGAAGCATAAATAGCTGGAGATGAATGGCCCATGCCGAAGTGTGTGTGTGTGTACGGGGTGCGCGGCTGGCTGTTGCATCTATATAGTCTCTGATAAGTATCTATACAGTGTCTGACAGCCAATATAAATCCCTTTATGAACATCTTTATCGCTGTGATGGGAGAGCAGGCACCAGGGCCTCCGCTCAGGTCAGATTGTTACATCAGGATGACAGCCCCGCCTTCACTCGTAAGTCCGTCCAGGCAAAGATGGAGATACGGAGACTTTATTACTCCTCGCTGCTGCCTCCAAAGCCATATAAGCTTGTCACGTCTGAAAAATGGCGTGGAATTATGGCGAGGATGCACGTGGCATTGCTAACGGGGGTGTCATATATTGATGTCCTCCGTGTCAGGATCAAAGGGTGAGGCTAGGGCTTTAACCCGTGGCTAATATGAAGCAGGGTGTGCTAGTTCTGCTGTATGTGGGAGGATATACAGATCAGACAAAGGCACATTGATTCTTTCAAGACACTACTGCTTCCAAGTAGGTTATAAAGGTATAGGCTATCACTCTGTGGGATCAAATAGAATCTACCAATGTCTAACAGGATGGTGACAGTTGACAAATAATAGGTTACATTCCCAATGCATATTTCTAGTCTTCGTTTGTTGCTAATTTCTCTGTAATGCAATATCTGTCAACACTTATGGTCTAATTATATTCTCATTAAGGTGTCCAAAAGTTGTAACAATATTCAAAAAATATCGCAACAGGAGTTGTCTCAGAGGTCGGTATGGACAAAAACAAATATCAGACATCAAGAATGATCAAAATAAGTCACACACAATTAATGTCACAACCAGATGTAATGTCCCGTAAATAAGTAAATCGGACATAACATATGAGATGACATCACGATTCTGAA
>OMNZ01051124.1:17343-35280 GCA_900303255.1 Lesueurigobius sanzi
CACATGAAAATACACAACAAGAAAAACAGTGTAAGCTACAAGTGTGCTTTTGTGTCCCTGGCCATGTGAGAGATGTAGTAGCTATCAGTGTTGGGAAACGAGAGGGGACCCGGTGCCCCGCTACAGTGTGAGAAATGTGCGGAAAACAAGGCAGTGAGAAGAGACTCCGCCCCCTCTACTTCTCAGCCAATCATCACCACCGCTGCTCTCTGGCTCTCCCCGCAGCCAATATCATCCGGCCAGCAGCTAAAAGAGGTGGTTTGGTTTGTAAGCGGGAACACACCCCTTCAAAAACAGAAACACCTCCTTCTTCTTATTCGCTCCTGAATTGTAACTTCACGTCCGGTCTTAATCAGTATTTCAAAATAAGATATTATAATAATTTTTAGTAGATTGACATCCAAATACCGAATAAATATAGTCTGTGGCAGTTTACCCATTGGCAAAATAGATTTCTTTATTTCTTTATTTATGGATCCCGATTAGTCTTTACCAAAGTAGAGACTATTCTTCCTGGGGTCCAGTAAATACTGTTGCAATAGTCCTTTATGTTCTGTGATATTTATTAGACTGTTCCTTATGTATGGTCTAGCAGGCCTAGGTTTTAGCAAAAATCGAATGCATATTTTATATGTCTATGTCCCCACAAATTGTTGATGCAAGCACTGAATATGCTTATGCTTTGCTTCCGAGAATTCAGTTGAGAAACGTTTTTTCCCACGTGGTGCTCGTGGTCCACTGTCATAACCAACGTCTCAAATCTGCACAAAGATTCCACCATTGCCGTGGATTATTTCTACTATCAATAACTATCAATATCATATGCTATTTGTCTGCACCCACACTTTCTCATCTCGTTCTTTAACAAAATGAAAAAAAAAAAAGACACACAGACAATCCATTTTACAAAATACTATTCTTGAACATAAACAAAGCAAACGTTTGGCGCTGTAGGTTGGTGAAACGCTGCTGTAACCCCCACCAAGGCGTTTTCGTAGCACATCCGAAACGCCCCCACGGCTAGCCCGACCCTCCTCCCCGCAGCAGCCTCACAGCCTCACACTGCGGCGCTTCATTCAACCAAATAGTAACGTGCCACTTTGCTTTCCCAGTAACGATAACGGTGTTGTAACGATGGCGAGAGTAATTAAATATATTACCGAAAATGTATCGCCGTTATGCATAAACACTGTTATTCCCAACACTGGTAGCTACTGTGTGGGTGGAGAGGTGCACATTTCTGCGTCTGTAGTAGAAAGTTGGCAGTTAGCATGCAGTTTCGAAGTGATGTAGCAGTACAACAGGATCGAGCCCGTAATCTGTATAATCACCGCACCATTAAGGCCATATTTATTTGTTTTTATTTATTTTTATTCATAAAAAGAATTGAAATGGTTCACTAAGGGGAAAATAATTGGTTTTATCATTATTATTATTAATAATAAGCCCTAGCTGTGAGTATAAATGAGTATATCCTGCTTTTGAACAGACAGCAGTGGCTGGCTGACCATAACAAGCATACATTACTTACACGTGTAGTCTCCTCTATACAATTTAAATGTTTTATTTTCTAATTTGAGCAACATGACTGTATGCCAATTAGTTTTGTTATATGGAAATACAGGACATGCAATCTCTGCCCTTGGCTGTCTCCATATCTCCCAACTGAAATATGAACCTCATCAGGGTGGGCCCACACTAACCTTACATCACTGACCTGTACCATATCGCTAAATGGAAATGTGGCTTTGATGGTTTCACGTAACACAACGAGCCGCTGTAATTTAATGTCTGGTGTAACAATCTTAAACACAGTGGTACAATCGTAAGGTAATATTCCAGAGAGCCATTTCCTATATCCATTGGATAGTTGCTGGCAGTGGTCAGTGGTGAAATTCAATTAGAGTAAGCACTTCTGCCTCATTGCGCGGCCGTAAGTGCACAGTGCCCCTCGCGATGAAGCTATCACGTTAAACATTCCCGTAGCACAAAGGTATATGACTACAGCCTTTATTTCATTATATTTACTAATCAGATCCGGCCTTGTTCTTAGCTGATTTGTCCTCCTCTGCTCCACATCCTTGAAAACATTATCCCTGCAAGATTAGAAGGAATTATGGGTGTTTTAGCTGAGCCAGTGGGAAGGATTAGTGTTGTGCCACTGCTGTTATAGCACTAGTATCGCCATTTTAATATAAAGAGAAAGAGGAAGAGCAGCCAGGAACAGGGGAATAGTTTTATAGGCAATAATGCAAAAGCCTATAGCATCTTGTTTGTAGCTTGCACACTTGAGGCTAAGGCACTAAAATACAAATGAGATATCCAGCGTTTATAGCAGTGTCTGATCTATGAGCTTGTATTTTCTTGTAAGACAAATTTAGGGCCAAGTCTCACACTTTACGACAAATTATCAGAACAATACATCAAAGGATGAACCCTTTTCAGCCTACGAAAAATGTCTAAAATGTCCTGAAATGGCCCAATCAGTAGTAATCTTTGAGAGGCAGCGCTGGAGCTCACCAACCCGAGGCACACAGATTGGTTGTCTCAAAAGCTATGAGTGAGGGGAAAAGCTGCTGGGCCAGTTGGACAATTAATCCCATCAAAGCCCAAACATGCTGCCAGGTGTGTGCACACCCCTGCTGCGAAGAGGCTGCAAGAGTGCAGTCACGTTTTCAAACAGGAACAATAATTGAATACAGTGCTTTCTCCATATGGTTTTTCGTAAGTGATTTTTTTTTTTCTCCTGTTGACTGAAATACTGTATTTTATTTACTGAGAGCAAATGCCAGAGCTCCAAGACAGCAGCTCTGTCTCAGCCAACTAGTTAATAAAAGTATGTTATGTCCACAGCAAAAGGTGAACTAAAATGAGCTAGAAGGTTCAGCAGTCCAATGAAGTCACAATTGTTTACTGATATCTTAAAATACCTAAAAGTAATTGTGTCAAAATATTCCTTGTGAGGATAACGTTCATTCTAAATGGTGAGACTTTCTGTAGTCAAGTCAGTGAGCCTTGCCTACACTACATTTTAAACCATTATATAACCATGTTTCATAACCTCAGTGGTTTATTAAATGTAAAACAATATTATTCAGAGTGCATTTAAATGCTGACTCATTAATTAGGTGTGAAACAAAACAATGACTTGTGAAATGAAATGTCTGGTGAAGAAAATGTTTGACCCAGACGGACGACTGTGTCGACCCAGATGGTGACACAGGGAATCCTTTTTTTCTTATTTTAATTTCATACATTTTTGTAGTAAAATGTTCATTGCAGCCTCTGCCATACAGTCCAATTCAACTGCTGTGAAGTAAGAGCTAAGTCAAAAGGTGAAGCTCTCGATAGAGATCCCAGGTACATGTGGTCAAACTTGTGGCTGGGAGCAGCCATAGAGATAGGCTGTGTAGTTTGAGGTGTCTCAGGGAAGACTGTGCAGACTATAGCCACATTTCTATAGGAGCGGGTTTGCTTGAAGCAGGGGACACTTCTTGACACCATTGCTGCATCCTTTTGTTCTTCTCCAGCACAACATTCACCACCATTCTTTGGAAGGCCATGTACAGGTGCTCGTCAAAAAATCATGAAAAAGTTGATTTATTTCTGTAATTCCATTCAAAAAGTGAAACTTTCGTAATGTATACATTCATTCCACACAGACTGCTATATTTCAAGTGTTTTTTTTTATTTTTATTTTGATGTTTATAAATGAAAAATAATGAAAACCCGAAATCAGTATCTCAGAAAATTAGAATATTGTGAAGAGGTTCAATATTGAAGAGGCCTGGTGCCACACTCTAATCAGATAATTGACTCAAAACACCTCAAAGGCCTTTTTTTTCATGATATTAAAATGTTTTGACAGTCACCAAAGAGAAAGAATGCTAGGCACAAGCTCTCCGAGGCTGTCTATTGTCATCGCGTGCAGTTGTTTTGGAAGAGCCTCCCTCTCGACGGCCAACATATCACTGAGCGTGAGCTATACGTGCTTTGCTGGCCACTCCCACAGCGGCCCAGACCACTTTCGTCTTAAATACTGAGAAATGCACTTACCCCCATTTGAGGGTAAGTGGGGTAAGTGGCCTATAGGGAAACACTGCTGACCTGCTTACGGCCCTACACATAAAAAAAAAAAAACTGACTACTTAAGTATTACTAAACAACATGAATCCTCACAATACCCCAGAAATATTTAAATGAAAGCACCTTTGTGGAAGCACCAGCTCTCCTTAGTATACAATGGGTAGTTTTCCTGTTGTCTTATTAACTTCTCCCTGTCCGTCTCCACTTTACAGCGATATTGCATTAATCCGCACTCAGCCAGGTTTCCAATAAAACAAGGTGCTATAGCTATAGTTTCCCCGGCGTCCAGCTACTATGGCACAGGAACGCAGGAGCTGTTGAGTGGATAACCATTGATCCGTCCTTTTGGGGATTTCTCTTGCCTCTTGCTCATCTCTGTGGTAGCCGCCGTCGGATCACCACAGACGCCCAGAGCTCAAACGACCCGCCCGGACTTACACGCTGCTAATGAGCTGATGGGATAGCGCATCGATTCCAGTGCCGCAGTCTAGGAAAGGCCAATTACATTAAGTAAACAGAGGAGAAACTCGCTCTGAGCCAAGCCAGGCACAGTGCTGTATATGGGCTATGTAATGTCATGCAATTTGAATGGTAGTGTGTCACGTAGCTGGTCTTTTTAACTGCACTCTGGCACCGTGAAGCTGGGAGCAATAAAGGAGCCGATAAGACGCTAAAGTGAGGAAGATGAGCTAAACAACATGCACAGTGCACTTTCTGCTTGTTAGGCGAACTATTGCAGTATAAAATGAAACAAAAGTTGATACCGGTGGCTTTCTCTTAGCGCTTCTTTGCCCTTCCTCCATGAAATGACGCCCCGAGGAGACATCCGAGGCTTGCACTCGATCAAGATGTCGCCGCCGAGTCGGGCCAAAGTTTGGGCCTTCAGCAAGTTCTGGGAGAAGTCTGGAGCGATGGCTGCGAGGGAGAGATAACAGCGGAAATTGGTTAAAGATGGATGTCTCGGAAACATTGTATGAAGTTTGCATACAAATGATCCTTGTCAATACATTTCACATTTTAAGGCTAAATAATACAGCTTTTTAAGTCAATTATTCAAGCATTTCAGAGGTTAATTCTTTTGCAGAATACATTTGAACAAGGGCTCAACATTACACAAAAGTAATACAAACTAGTCAGATCATTTACTCCAGAATTCATAATTCACTATACTAGACACATTATATGCTGAGGTTTTCATTGTCATGTGTTTAGAATTCTGATTGGTTATTAATTCTATGCAAATGTATTTCTACCAAATTAAATGTTTACATAGGAAACCATTAGCTTCCATCAACATGCACTGCCCCAACCAAATAAACAAATAAATATTATTAAATATAACTAAGATTTTTTTCACTCATGTCAGATGTACCATGCTAAAGTCGATCCAATTTTGTCGTCAGACGCATGTTTCTTACATCTCGTCATGCAGCGTAGGTATAATAAGAATATTACATGCTAGAAGCCATTTCTTCACTCAAAAAGTGGAATCAAATTGACACTAGGTCGACCCGAGGTCTTCACAGCACTCTTGAGTCGGTGCAGAGAGAGAGATAGTACGGCTGAGACCGCTCTGTTAGAGCAGCTCTTTAGACCGGCCTAAAGTGGTGCGGCAGGATTCACACAGACCCTCAGGCGCCGCTCTCAGGTCGAGAGTCCTGTTTAGGTCGACCTAACCAGTGGCAGTGTGAAAACGACAATGTACTGTACTGTACTACTAAGATATAGTAGAAAGTTGTCATCTAGACTGGGTTGTGTGAGTAAAGGAAGTTACAGCACAACATTATTTTCACTCACTCATCTATTCTTATCCCATGGGTTTAAAACTGTCCTCCTTGGAGCATTAGGATACTAAAGTATCAGTTCTATTCCTCCCCTGCAGGAGACTTAAACCAGCTCGATTACTACACTTACAGGTGCTAACTTAAAAAACCTCTACAACAAGGGGAAACTCCTGTAGTGAGTACACAAAATAAAGATTACTATTGTATTATGCAGTAAAACGCAGTTTACCACAGTCAATGACTATTTTAAAAAGTAGATTAAAGAACATTGTATTTACTAAAGCTTTTAACTAGTGTCTTACTCAAATTGTTCCTGTACATTTCCAAACATGTTCAATTTTTCTTTTAAACGTGTTGCTTTTAATCTTTTTTCATTGTTATTTTTGTTGTTAAAATGTATTGCCTTGTTTTGTTTTGCTGTTTTCTCCTCTTATTGTTAAACACATTGAGCTGCTGTCTGTACAAAATGTGCTCCACAAATAAATCTGCCTTGCCTTAAGCAAATATTCTTAAGGTGTTATTTTCTAAAACCAAAAATGTATGATCATCTGATATTTTAGATCAGGAAAGTACTATTATGACTGTATTTTCTATGGTGATGTCGGTCCTGAAAAGCCGAAGAAAAGTGTAAGTACATTTGTTTAGTTCAAAGTTAAAAGAGGAGAAACACCTTGCTATTGAAAGGTATACAAACATGCAGGTCACATTTTCCATTAGTCAGGTCAACCTTCTTACATTTATTTCAGAAATCTCATACAAAACAACTTCTGTAAAGCAAAGTAAATTGATTTCCAAAAAGGCCTGAATGTTGACGGTGTTTTGTATTTCTAATCCCATGCATTTTCTCCAGTAGGACATTATGCATTAAGGATGAGGCAGGCGGGCTCCAAAGCCAATCTGGATGCGTGTAAAACGAGAGGGAGTCTTTGTAGCGGCTCCTTTAGGCCTTAATGACTCGGGCGCCGGCGTCTGCTGCTGTTTGGTATGCGTCCCGACTCAGCACAATGCTCTTCAAAGTGGAAGCACAGCCTGGCTCCACTGACAGAGCTGAGCCAACGCACCGCCATAACACATATAGCACGCCAATACCAGACACATGTAGTCACAAATAAGAGAGGAGCGAGCAATTACTGCCTGACACTATCCAGCGAGTGCCAGCAGTTTTATCCCCCTCTTCTCTCCAGTTTATCACGTATTAGTCACACTTTTTTTTTTTTTCAAAGTGACGGCTAAGAAACCGCAGTGAGGAGATGTACAGGATATGGAAGTTGGAATATGCACAACCTTTGTTTAATAATGATCTGGCACACAGTATCAGCTAGTGCTAAAAATACTGTGATAATTAGGTTTTAATTAAAGTGCTTATCCACGGACTTTCATACTCCAGTTTACAAGCTGCACAAAGACATTCACATATTATATTCATTTAAATATGTATGATTTAGAAGCTTAAAATATTGGTAATCTAGCTGCTCTGAAGCTCAAAGAGTTGGCTGGTATTCTGCGCCATGTCTTTTCGCGGAGGGTGCATTAGTATTTTAAGCAGGCACGTCTCTGTGAGATTATTTTATGACTCGAGAGGGAGACCTATTGTGCATGTTCTAGTGAGAACATCTGGAGAAACCAAAGCAGACATGGGGAGAACTTGCCAACTCTTCACAGAAAGGTCCCAACCGGCCAAGGAGCAAAACCGTGAGGCAAGAGTGCTAACCTCTGTGTCACTGTCCAGTTTCACATGAGCACAACATAAGTAGAGGGGAGCAGGGATGACTGTAACATGGGGAGAGTTGTAACAGAGATGTAACAGCACCACTTTGACCAATCAGAGTACAGATAAGTGTAATATGATCCTAAATCTGTAGCCCCTCCAGATTTTGAGACAAGAAAGTAATTTTTTGGCTCCAACTTAAATTTGTGTTTTAGTCATTCAAATTTGCTGACATTTGCTACTACAATTAGCTGAATATTATAAACAGGGGCGGGGATAGTTGTAACACGTTGTTCCCACACATTTATTTTAAAATATTGTTCTTAAAATGTTTATTCTACAGTTAAATTTGCCTGTTGTACACACCAAGACTCACATATGAGAATAATACTGTGCTTGAGATGTAGTTGAACTCACAAAAACAAAAAATGTTATGAATTTCTGTTGTTTATTACAATAGAACAGTTTTGAAGATGATTCTATGGTGTGGCCTCTGTTTTTGCTGTTACAACTGTCCCCAGCAGGTGCTACAACCCCACTAGTGGGGAGAGTTGTAACAGAGATACTCTTTGGTTTGACACTTTCTCATACTGTTTGTGTTGTGATTATAGGAATCGTATGAGCTGCCATTTGTAGCCAACACATGTAGGTATTTTGTGTAAAAGTTTGAGAGTCACAGCTCAAACTATCAGTGAGTTACAGCGCTCAAGCAAAAAGTGTTACAATCATCCCCGGTCTCCCCTATTTTATAAACGGAAAGTTATTAAGTCCCTCAGCCTAAAGCCTCACACTTTACCCAGCTGTATGGAGGTGTGTGGTTGATAGTGGTTGGAGAGGCCATTGGCGCAGATGGGTCAAGCACAAGTTACATAGTACTGCTCTTAATAACTTTATTAACACAAGTGGACGAGACTCTTGCCCAAAGACACAATGGCTGAAGCGGGATTTGTCCCATCAACAGCCTTTTTGTGTTGGCACGTTACTGTCACCGCTATGGCTCATGTGAAAAGGTCAAAAAGAGTCACTAAGTCCTGAAGTCCAAGAACACAGAATTGTCTAAATTGGCAAGCTCAAAACTCTGTTCTTGATAAAGGAAAGTGGATAAATGTCTGTCTCAGCTCGAGCAGAACCTGGTGTAAATCCACCTGGTTTCACTCTGTACCTCTGAACAGGTGCTGTATTTTTTCAAATGTTAGTTAGTAAATGTAAAACCTTGGTGGCAATGAAGAGCGACTGTGAAGAGAAGTGAACGTACTTACTGCAGTGTCTGAATTCCTGTTTTGTTTCTGTGCTCAGCACTGTTTGATGATGAGGACGCTACATGTTCAGGGAAGTGCAAATTGCGCTCTTCTCAAATGTCAAGAGGAGTAGAAAAACTTGGTACTCCACACAAGTCCATTAAGAGCCTTGAATTGCGTGTTAAGTTTGAAAATGTGAGCACTTGAATCAATAAGCAATACTGTCTTCATGAACATGAACATATCAAAAATGTCTTTTGGGTTTGTGGCATTTGACATACAGCATGACAAACGGAGGCACTGGATGTTCTGTGTGCTCGAAGGTCATTGTACATGCTTGTTGTTATGTTACTGAATGGACAGTCCATTATACTGTCACAAGAGAAATGGTAAGAAAGGATAAAAGATAAGTGGAAATGCTTTAAAAAAGACACACACACACACAAATCCCCTTGTTCAAATAGCTTTTCTCGCCACATTCACAAATAAATCTCTTACCGATGACTCGCAGCTCGGCGTTGGTGAACACGCGTCCATGTTTGTTCTCAGCCACGCACTGATACATGCCGATGTCAGCCAGATTCAGACTGCTAATGGTCAGCACTCCGCCATTCACCTGAAGTCTGTCCTGTAACAAACACAGGCGCGCATACATATTAAAGAGGAGAGAGGGCGCCCCACTAACCTGCCGGCACATAAACAAACTATTTCAGACAAGAAGATGGAGTCAGCACCGCCACGCTTCACCGGGCGTCCTCTATGTGTAAATATATGCCCCACTGCACCCCAGAGTTCATTACCAATCAGGCCCACTGGACACCTTTATTCAAATGCAGCACAGAGCTGGGGAGTGGCTGGTTTCGGAAAGGAATACATTTTCGTTTAAGGGGAGACACTGCAGGAAAAACTGATTTTTCAGATTTGGGCCAGTATGCTCTCTTGAGATTTATCTGGAAAAAAAAAATCAAATGACCACATTTTTCATTGATTGAGAGTTTCTCCTTAGAACTATACGGGGAACTCTAACTTCTATGGCCATCTCCACTTTCTCTCCAGTGTTGGACGATATTTTGAAGGTTTATTCAGAGATATTTCATTTCTAGACTGATTTGTTGAGTTTTTAACCCCCCAAAAACAAGGGAAAATATATATATTTTTTTTTACAGATTAGTTTTTAAATAAACTAGTTATTAGTGAATAAACAGTGTATACAGATCCCCTCAGAACAAATCTTTGTAACTAATATACTGTATTAACAAAATAAAACCATACATTTAAATCTGGCTCTATTCATTATTTTTTGTCACTGAAAATACACCAATTTCGACCATTTTTACACATAAAATGCCTTATTTTTTATATGAAACCATAAAATGACTGAAAACTTGCAATACCATTTTTTCCTCATATTTATGTCAGTAATAGACATCATTACTCATTCACCTGCAATGTCTTTCTGTGAAAGGTACACATATATAGGTAGCAATCTAAAGTAGGCACAGCTGCCCTGGAGCTGACTGACAAGATCTTTGGCTGAAAATCTTACTTTTTGCAGTGTAGCGACTGTTGCCCCAATTAAGAGTTATTTGTTTCTCTGTAAAATAAATGTCAAACGATCCTTTTCAATGAGACTTAACCGTTGAAAACATAAAATGTTGATTTTCAATTCACCAAGAACAAAACCAGCGTGTGGCTTCATTTAAAGTCCAGCAGCAATCAGGCGTTAAGTGGTTGGACCAAAGTCTATTATTTTGAAACAATCTCACATTGAATGAACTTTTAAAAACAAGGCAAGAACCATTATCAAGAAGCAGATACACCAGTCCAATTAGTGCCTTAACACAATGTCACATTAAACATGTTAATATGAGTGGGGGCACCTCAAACTGCCTGTGGGCCTGTAATTAGGGCTATATGCAGGCGCTTAAAGGACTACCACACCAGCTGTGTTCATTCTGATAAATGGGCTGATCTAATTCAAGCTTTAGCCACACTTTCTCCCTCCCCAGGGGGGTTGATAATTGAAACAGTGCTAATTTTCTGTAGTTGTAATAGGCCCATGGTGGATAGATGTAATAGAGCACCTAGACTTTATCAAACTGAGATTCAATCAAACCTCGCAGGGATTAATCAAAATACAGCTTCAGAAACATGTTCCAAGAAACATGTAGTGTTAGCATGTACAAACAAATACATAAACTCTTTAAGGTGCCCACACAGTAAGTTGTTTTACAACTTACAACAAACATAATAAAAAACCGATACAGCTAAAGTGTTTTCTTCCACATTCCTTTGACCTTTGGTGCATTTGGCACACTCCCTCTTTATAGCAGTGTCAATGTAAGTGTGGCAGCACTCATTGTTCTCGCCCTTGATCTTTCCCTCTGAGTGTAGCCAGGCCTTTTAATGTCACTGACAAAGTGGTCCAGAGGGTCCTGGCACCGTACGCCTGTGGTCCCCATCATTACGGCATGCTACTTGAAACGACAAGGACTGTTCGTCTGCACCATGACTGCACAGAAGGCTCATCTGAAGAAGCCAACCCACAGTTGACCTGGTGCTAAGCCAGCCACTAGGGGGGTGGTGGCCTGCAGAGGGTAGAGCAGTTACCAAGTCAAGTCCATTTATTTGGCCAAGGGTGCTGCTTGTATGTGTGTTCAGGAGAAGAAAGAGAAACTAAGCAGAACAGAGCGGGAAAGGGAGAGAGAGAGAGACTTTGAATGGATGATAGATGGTCCTTTTTAGGATACACAGAGCTCTGGCCCCCGGGAGACTGCACAGATGAAAGAGATCAGTGTAAGTGGATGGGCCAGAGCTACAGTGTCCATGCTCTGTTCAGAAACCTTCAGAGACTCACTGGGACTCTATCACAGTCTTTTTAGCGTTGCAGACAAATGCTGGCATTCTGCCTATGGCCTTCATTAATTATGCCTGACTCCTCTCGACGACTCAAGAGCAGCAGTGAAAACGCAAGTCCAGGACATTGTGCTACACGCTGATGTGACCTGCCCTACAAAACACAGCTGATAGTACTACATTATTTTACAATGACTTTTCTATTCACACACAGTCCAATTATGAGACCAGCAATGTGCCACATGAACCTGTCTGCACCTCAACAAAACAAAACATTACTCTTGTAACAAAGTTTCTTCACTATTTCTAATCTTTTCAAAACACCATACATGTATAATGTGAATGTGAATACTTTCAGTAGCCTGCTGTTGCTTATATCTTAGGCAAAAGACCATGGCACAGATTACATGAATGTACACGTGTACTGTGCATCACACTAAAGTTCATCTAAAATTACAATGTACAAATGTACAAATAGGCAGATATAGTTCAGCTCATCTTGTATTAAACTGACTAGAGAAAAGACATAGAGTATGTTTGGTTGGCCCTCTGATTAACCTTTGACTTAGTCCTTGCATTATCACTTGCTTTAAAAAGTATTTTCTGGATTTGACTGTACAGTAATACACCTTTGCTTTTAGAGGGCAATGTGGGTCCTGGAACAGACAGGTGGAGTGGAAAAGTACAAGCCTGAGTGGGTGCTTGTTTCACTGGGGTGACATTTTAAAGTGACAGGCCTCCTCTGTGCCATTTAATTCTCTCCGATGGGGCCCAAAATGAAGCGGAGAGGCCAAAGGCGCTGGAAATCTAAGGAAGAGATAGTGTGATGAAGGGGCATGGAGAAGCAGGACTGATCCATTCTAATGAGGAATAACAAATGGCTGCCCGGCCTCGCCTCCCCTTCTGCCTCTCTCTCAACATGGCTGACCTTTGGGTTTGGGAATTGATTTACTGGTGCCGCTGTTGATGGTGGCATTTTGAAAATGGTAACACCCCACCTCATTAATATAGCCACATGTACGGGGAAATATGCTACCTCGGCCACCCGACTAAAGAATTTGACAGTTATTTACAAATCAATACAGGCGACTCATGCACGGGTGACGCAGTGAGGGCTTCCTGTGGTTAAAGGAAGTGACCTTTATCTCATGTTACAAAAATAACAACTTTGAGTGGAGCTGGAGTGGAACTGAATATGGATATGTTGATGACAATAATATGCTTGTAAAGACATTTTCTGCAAATCAATAAGAGAACATTTCTGATTCCTAAAAACACAGTTCATTATTTCTTAGTATCTTATGTTATCCCATTTTCTTACTATTGGCATGATTCAAATGGTGTATAATTATGTAAATACTCTGCATATCCTTCCTGTGTTGCCATAGATTTGCTACAACTTGCTTACACAATCATATCAAGAGCGCCAGTCGATTGGTCAATCTAATTTGCCCATAATGGATGCATGTGTAATGGTATTGGACTTGTGCCCCCTGACCCCGCCTGTATAAGGGTTGGTCGATACACGCTTGACCTGTCACCCCCAGCATCTGACGCCACGGAGCAGGAGCATTGTTCCGTGGCGTCGGGATGGCCGTCCTCCTGGGCTCAAAAGTGGGACTGATTTGGTGGCACATGCAACTAAATATTAAATAAACTAAATTTGTATACATGGTTTTAGTAGAGTTGTAGCAGCAGTTAAAATCCACACGCGTTTATTTACTCTATAACGATAATGACTCGATAATGCGCTGCAGAAACGAAAGTAAAGTCAGCTCCCACAGAAGATGCCAAAGATCCTCTGTAGAAACGAGCACTCACTCTATGACGCCTCAAAGCACAGATATCTCACTCTATTTTATTTTATTATTTTCTTTTCACTATTGCTTTTTTGTTTGGGGTTTAGTTGCTCTTTAAGTACAAGACTGGAACATCTTGAGTCTATAGTCACTGCAATTGAGAAAATGGTCATGAAGTTACAATTTCCAATGTAGTTCTATGGGGAAATGTTGATTCAGTGCAATAATTACATCCTTGTTGTAAAGATTAGGTCATTTGTTTGTTCCCTGGTATGTTAAAGGAATAGGCCACTATTTTCCATACTGAGATATTATGTTCTTACCTGAGCTTAGACCGTACCTGTCTGGTCTTTGTGCGTGCTGTGAGTCACGTAAATAGACTGAAGATGTTGTTAGCATTAGCCTCTGCTAGCGTATTCCCATGGTCCAAAACCGGGGTGAAGTTAGAAGCCACCAAGCCCTTCAATGTTTTCCCTATTTAAATACGTTTCTGTAAGTAGCTACACGATCTAATTATAGTAACGCAAAATTAAACCTGTCGATTTTCTAAGTGGAACTATATTGTAAGGCACAGTAAGATGTCCACTCTCACACTAGGAGTGAAGATATTACTGCGCAGACATTGAAGTGTGCCTGGAGTGTTATTACGCCTTACAATATAGTGCCACTTTTTATCTGCTTAGAAAATCAACAGGTTTAATTTTGTGTAGCTATACTTGGTTCGTGTAACTACTCACAGAAACGTATTTAAATGGGGAAAACGTGGAAGAGCTTGGTGGCTTCTAACTTCACCCCCGTTTTGGACCATAGGAATACGCTGGGAGAGGCTAATGCTAACAACATCTTCAGTCTAATTACGTGACTCACGGCACGCACAAAGACCAGACAGGTACGCATCAGTTCTTCTACGCTCAGGTAAAAACATATCTCAGTATGTAAAATAGTGGCCTATTCCTAATTAATAAATGGCTGGTTTAAGGCCAGTGGTGTTGTAAAAAAAACGTTTTAATTTGCACATGAAGGTAAAATGACCCAACAACACCTGACTACATTATGCACGTGGAAGCAAATGGTGTTTGGTTAGTGAGGGTCTCTAAACAGTATTTCTCTGTATAAAATATACATTGAATTCAAAGTCTCATGGAACAGCCACATGCTACACCTACAGCCAGCCAATGAAAAAATAAGTGGTCATACATATTGGACATAAAGGGGAGTGGTTTCCTGTCTGTGTTCGTCTGAGATTCATTGGATTCAGTGTCTGCCAAATTTACACAGGACATACTGCTTTCATCTTCAATGAGAATAAGCCTTTAAAGTTTGGTCCTTTGGTTATTGTGTATACAAAATATACATACAGTACGTACATATATTTTATAATACATACATTTAGTGTGTTGAATTTGCATTTGTTTTTGTGTAAGCTCTCAGTTGTACAGGAGTGGCCAAAATATGATAAGTTTCTGATGAAGCCTCTTGAGGTGAGAAGCAAAAAATCCTCAATACTTAAACAACCCAGTATTTGTTTATTTGTTTATTTATTTGGATCTCATTAGCTGAGAGCTACATGCAGTCAGCGAATCGTCCTGGGGTCCATTCTAAAACAGTATTATTACAGTAATATCCACAAAGAATATATGTAATAATAATAATAAGCAGTATAGATGACAGATTAAGAACTTTTGTCTATGTTGAGATAGGTTTGTGTGTGATAAATAAGAAAAAGAATGTCAGTATATGTTTGTAATTACAGCGCCCCAGATTGGCACTGTTTGCTGAGCCCCTACTCTGTTGTCAAACACCAAAAGGACTTCTTATCCTCTATCTCTATTTAAAAACTTGTTCAACAATCAGGCCCTGTTTGGTCTCATTACACAATCCACACATGGACACACTGTGCGACTCAGAATCACAGTAGCTGTGCTTTTTAGGCAAACAGCTTACGCACTCACACAGTCGCACAAAACAAGGCACGCCGCCGAAATGTGAAATGTATTTTGGATGATGTGGCGTTTTTGCGCTGACTTAATGATTAAATTGAGAGGCGCAGATAGTAGAGGGTAGAGCACTAAATTGTCAAGTCTCTGGCTGGTGACAGGCAGAAAATGGCATCACTTTGGCTCCTTTGCAACAAAACATAGAAACAGCCTCCCCCTTCACAAACACACACCACTTCAGATGCCAGATTTACTCCCAGGCAAATGCAGCCTTTTCAAAGTGACACGCTCCTGCCAAGTACAAGCCTATGAGCGGCAGCCATTACGGCTTCAGACTAAATGAGTCCAACTAATGCAGCTGCAGCATTTAAGTAAGTTGTAATCTTATTTACTTTCATCTCACTATCTAAGTCTAAGTTCACTCACTGGTCAGTATGGACTTTCATGAATACTTTCTCTTTCCCATACCATACTTTGCCAATGTCCTTAATCGATGGGATGAGGGAAGTGTTCTGTGTTAAAAACCAGTGTTTTACTGTGGCAAATTCTGTAATGTGTCTTGTTCCAAGATACAGATCAATTACAGAGTTGGAGAAAATGACATTTCGTCAGCCACTTATAGATAAGGCGTGCTTTGTCCAAATCGAGTTTTATTTTATTCTGCTCTCCAAACTGCTGCATATTAGGATCACACCGGCAAAAGGTTAAGGTTAAGGTTAAGGTGAACTTCATTGTCCCCGTAGGGAAATTTGTCCTCTGCATTTGACCCATCCTTTACATACGAGGATTCTCAAGTGTTTTATCTATATATACTGTATATTTTTTTTTATTAAGTTATACTTTAGTACTGCACTGATGTTTGGTGTTTTACACTTGGTTTATGCGCAGCTAAGACATTACTAACTCAAATGCATCTCAATTTTAGACCCGGTATAGTCCTGATTTGATTTGATCTGGTGGAACTTGGAAGGTCAAATGAAAAGTTTATTTGCAAAAACAGATAAGTGCCATTGACAAAAATCAACATATGCTTGTAGTTTTCTCTTTTTGTAGATGAGATTTTAATGACCAGATCTATTTTAGTGCATCAGAAATATGAAGTCACTTGTTATTGATCAAATTAATTCACCTTTAACTTTACTGGTGCTACCTGTAGAGTACGGTAATACACATTTAAAACAACTTAGCAAAAAACTCAAAATGGAGATATCTGCTTTTGCAAACGAACTCTTCAAATATTTCATGAGATGGTACTTAAGGTAAATTGAGAACATACTTGGTCCAAAAGTTTTCGCACCTCTGATATAGCAATATGTTTTTAGGAGGCTGACAATTTGCAACAAGGTATGATGTTTATGCGCAGTGTCCCACCAAATGCAAATGTGTTTTCTCCTTTTTCCAGCCGTTTCTCATATTTTCTTACTCCGCCTCGTATTTAGGTCACGTTAATGTAAAAATTATGCAGCATTCTTTTTGAAAAATTAATGCCTCGCTTAAATGCATCCCCAGCAGTTCCCTTACCTCCATGGGATCCAGCGGTTCTCCATTCTTCAACCACCTGTAGGACGGCTTGGGCTTGGCGCTGGCTTTGCACTCCCACGCCAGCGTCTCGTCGATGGTCATCTGGACGTCCTGGGGCTTCTCGGTCAGATGAGGTGGAGCTGGCGAACAACAAAACATACACATTTTTCATGCTTGATCGGTTCACAACCTTTCAAAGAGAAATCGATGAATCAACCAAGCAGCCGATGACTTCATTAGAGAGGCCTTGGAGGGAAAAATCATATGTCTACCTTGAATTAACCTCAACCTGACCCCAACTGCAAAATTATATGAACGCATTCACCCCGTAAGAAGCAGTCAATAAAAGACACAAATTCAATAGGTTGCATTCATTATTATTCTAGTGTTTGATGTCTTAGTTTCAGATGGAGGCCATTACTCCGTGGGTGATTCATTGTGTTGCAAACAGGAAACCCACTCATAGAGACTTATCATCATTTCTCATCAATTTGGTCCAGTGTAATTGAAAAAGGCTCTGGCCCTTAAGTACAACACTGAACAAAAAGACTGTTGTAGGCAAAGATTCATCAGTCTTCATCTGTACTCTGTAGTTGAAGTGTAGGACGTTTCGATCTTAGTCCAAAGATCGTCATCAGCTTAATAAAGACTTATAATAACGAGCCATATTAAGTATGAATAGGCTAAGATGTTTTCCTAACTTTAGTTCCAAGAGAGGAGGATTTAACCTATTGTGCCTGTTTCTACTCCTCCTTCTGGTTTACTCTTAAGAGACCCACGAACGTGTTCAAGTCTTTACTACTCTAACGTCCTACACTTCAACTACAGAGTACAGATGAAGACTGAAGAATCTTTGCCTACGATGGACAACTCCTGTACGTCTGAGAACCTACACAAACAAAAAACTGTTGTTTGAGAAAAAGGCAAAAGCACCATTGACGGTCAAGGTTCTTTGCAATCTTAGACCTTTTATTAATCAAAGTTGATATATTATACCTCGGTCTTGTG
>OMNZ01051126.1:0-19148 GCA_900303255.1 Lesueurigobius sanzi
ATGGGCTAAACTTTCTGTGTCTAGATGTGCAAATCTTGTAGAGTCATACCCCAAAAGACTTGTGCTGTTATTGCAGCAAAAGGGGGTTCCACAAAGTATTAACTCATGCTGTATGAATACTTGCGAATGCCAGACTTTTCGGTTTTCTATTTTTTTTGAAAAATAACAGAATCATGTATCATTTTGCTTTCACTTCACAGTTGTCTGTTACTTGTGTGTGAACTTTCAGTAAAACATTCAAAATAAAATATTTATGTTTATGGTTGTAAACATGATAAAAAGTGCAAAAGTTCAAAGTGTATTCGTACTTAGGAGAGGCACTGTAAATGTTGGTCTAAGTGACTGTTTAGGATCATTTGTTTTTGTTTTTCTTAGTAAAAGCTCCAGCTTTTACAGTCTTACATGCACTTGTTATTCAGTAAAGTAAAAAAGAACACATAACAACCTCTAGCTGTGGTAAATTTAGGCAGTTTCATCAGCACAATGTCTGACTGGTTGCCAGACAACAAGAAGATCCTTTGTTTGATTCATGCGGGCCCCTCCCCTTGGTTCTGGATGAGTTTCTCCCATCAACCTAAAACATGCACAATAGTCATAATCCCTCCAGCCGTGTTCTGTCACAGTTAGAGACACAGTGTTACTCTGCAACGCTACAATATTTTATGGCTTAGTTATTTGCTATAAAATGTTGTCCTGTATTGATCAATCTTTACCAGAAATATAGAAAAACACTTAAATAATATGTTTTTTTTTTTTATATTTATTTGTAGCAGAGACAATATATTGTCTACAAGATAATAATATTGTTGTTTGGAAGATATCTAAATTTACATTCGAGTATACCTCCAATGTTAAGAAATCAACAATAAACTATAAACATGTATAAAAACAAATTCAATATACTTGATGTGTGTTTTCTCATAATAGTGTTAAGACAATTATATTTCTGGTGGCACAACATTCTAAATTAAGATTTTTGCCAGCACCCTTTTGCATATTATATTTTCATGGTTTGAAGAAATATGCTTGATTATTATTATCGAGAAAGTACGGAGCCCTGGAAGTGACATAAGAGAAAAAAAAATGTGGGGGAGAAAGAAAAAAAAAGAAAAATTGATATTGAAGTATTTAGATGAAATATTTATTTGATTATTATTATTATTTATTTATTTTTTTTACCACAAATTATCCTCAAGTTTATTTTTTTCTCTCCCACATTTTTTTTTCTCTCTCTCTAATGTCACTTCCAGGGCTCCGTAAGTCCCCCAAACTATTGAGAGATTATTTATTTTTAATATTGTACCCCTAATTTGGAATACATCTAAAAGAAGTGCGTTTCGTCAGAGCCAGTGTGTCCGCTCAGTTCTGCACTGGTTGGAAATGGCTGACTAGATGCTAATAAGGCTGCTCTGTCATGCTTAGACGGTCCGACCTGGTGCCACTGCATGTTAAGATAAACGGCCTACATTTGGTAATGCCAAATCCCAAAAGGTTGGAGACTCCACTTGAGCTTTAGCATCTGAATAAGCATAAGTAATGCAAATATATTTCACCAAACTTTCTCTCCCCCCCCCTCGCTTTAAAATATCACAGAAACTTCACTCCAAACATAAATTCATGTGCTCCTCAAGCTCTGCCTGGAGATAGCTTTTGTTCATGGCTGGCTGGCCTTACATTTTGTGTTGGGTGATTGGCAGTGTCTAGCGGGCCAGTTCCTTGAAGACTCCCCCAGTAGTGTGTAGAGGTCCTTTGCTATTGATTTCCTGCTCGCGCTCGCCGCTTGACCTGCCAATCAATGGTCAGAACAGTGGGATGTCATTGGGAGCAAGCTGACGCTGTGTGATGCTCGGCAGACATGGAACCGATGGCATTGAACGGGCCAAAACATACAGGCAGAGACAGGGGGTGGACCAACGGACCACTGCACCCTTGTCACTGCAGCTGGAGGCCACAAAGAGTGAAGTTAATCCTAAATTAAAAAGCAATGAGGTGGTGTGAGGAGATTCTCTGAGATGGAATCACTTCACGGCAGGTGGCGAGCTGTATTTTCTGTTAAGATGGCGAGTGTGTGACCCACTGTTCGCACTGATTAGTTGTTAAGACTTTTCCTTTCAGTGTAGAAGGATTGAGTAAGAAAGTTTAGGTCAGCGTGGAAATATCTGTTTTATTTAAGTGCTAGATTGTGGCAATTTTGTTCCAAAACTAAAAAGTTATATTTTGTCTAGTTACAGTATATGTGTTAGTTAAAGCTACACTGCGTGACATTTCACCCAAGAAATAGAACAAAATAGAAAACATTTTATTACAGATATTATTTTTGTTGAAAAATACCAAAAAAAAGAGAAAAAAACCCTGCTGTGAGTGGCTCACCTCTCCTAAAACCTGACTTGTAACTTTACTGGGAGCGGGACGTCTCCAGCTCGTCTCCATGGAGATGGTGACTACACACATAGACAAATATATAGATTTAAATAGCTTCCTTTCTTTGATTACCCATTTCAAAAATATAACTTTCTATGTCTAGCTGGCAGTGGTGGAAACTAACGATGTAAAATGTACAACTTTTAGGTATTTTTTATTTTACTTCAGTCAATTTTATGATGAAAATTGGGTTAAAAGTAAAAGTATTTCATTTTCAAAGTGACCTCACTGTGACAAACTGATTTAATGCACTGTAAAAAGTGTTGCCCATAGGACATTTTTAAAACGGCGTAAGCGGTTCCATCAGCCGTTTTGTGTTCAGCCAACATCAACGTTTTATTATGTAGTAACAAGACATTAAATTAAGTTTGTTGGCTGAACACAAAACGGCTGATGGAACCGCTTACACCATTTTTTTTAAATTTCCTATGGGGGCAACACTTTTTACAGTGTGGTTTACTCGTTTAGACCTTGTTTAGTCCTGGTTTAGTCCTGGTTTAGACCTTGTTTTCGACCTGAGTTAGTGGTTTACTCATTTAGACCTGGTTAGATGCAAAGGATTAAAAAGAAATCCTGCACATTAAACTAATACTTTTACTTTTTTCTTATAAAGTACACTTTACTTTTATACTTTTACTTAAGTAGGAATTTAATCTGATATTTAAGTAAATTCTTGGAATATTGAGTACTTGGTCATTAGGAGCATATTTTTATTGCTGGCAACAGATAATGTAAATTGTTACACAGTGTATCTCTAAATAAATAAAAAAAATAGAATAATAAAACAATGTTTGTAATATTGCAGGTTCTATTCTGACTCATTATCAATATTTCAAATTGTATAAGTTCACTAGTACCCATGGCATTGCATTATGTAGTGCATGAACTATTTGTTGAGTTTTTAACAATATTATTTGACCCCAACTTCGACCCGTCCGGACCCGAACCTTGTATCCGACCTTTGGACCCGACAGACTAAATCCTCATTTGCGGCGGCTTTCACTCTTCCTCTCTCTTTCCCTTTCTCTCTCTCTCTCCCTGTCTTTCCAGGCGAGGTTTGACTATTGCCCATTATATTAACACAAAGGAACTTGACATACTACTTTTCGTTTCGGTTCCCAAACCCGGACTAAACCAGGTCGAAACCAGGACCAAAAAAAGTATTTATAGCCTAAGTATGATTCCCATAACCTTAAACTGATTCTGCATGTTCCAGACCTTTGCTCAGTAATTTATTCTCCAAATCGGACCTTGGTGGATTTTAATTTGTGACCCGTGATTTATCTACTAAGTGCCCCTCAAAGCTTTGAGTAAACTATAAATAAAAAGTAAAAAAAAAACAAGACTACAGCGGACTGATCGTTATATGTTCCATATGCAAAACAAAAATGCTTTGATAGAAATCCGAAATTGCAACAGTCCATCTTTTTTACTCTGAATGTGAATACAATGTGCTTACTGCAGCTTTGGACACATTTATCCATTCCTTTCTAAAAGTGTTGGAAGAACCTGTGACAACACTTTCACAATAACTTTTTTTCATTTTTTTTTTTCCAATAACTTTGCGGAGATGGCCGCTTCAGCTGATACAATGCTATTTTGTTGTCAGGGGCACTGGCATCAGCAGAATCAAGATGTGGAGCCAGCATCAAGTTGTCTGCAAAGGAAACACTCTTGCACACTGCCTCTCTGACAGTTATGAGGAGCTGCCATTAGTGCTTTATGCATAATTGTACGTGCTCCACTATCAAGTGTCAGTTAAGACAACGGCGCGCCAACTCTCTGTCGACCACGGCACATTTGTTATTGTGAACCATCAGCAGTTCTCTATGTAAATGCACTCGCAACAAAGGGCCATTTTCCAATCTGCTGCCATGAAATCACTCTACCTGGGCCTGGTAATGATCAACCTTGGAAGCGGATTTACACCCAATTTATTTCATGAAAGACAACAGTAGGTGAAATACAAATCTGTGTCCAGAACAAAAGCTTTTAAATGAGCCTCCGTTTTTCAATATGCAGCCAGTGTGCACCAGCTGTCCTTGGGGAGATAGATGGAATGAAAACAGAGGTAAGTATACTTTTGAGATAACGTCTTCTTTCTTCAAAATATACATGTAACTTTTATTATGAAGTCAGCATGCAGGAGGAATTTAACATGCGAATCCTGGTTTTAAAGAAAGTAAAGTGGCTCTAAACCCCGCCGTCTTCTGAGTGTCTGATTGGTCAAACAATGTCAGCCCCTGTTATGATTTCCATTCACAACTTTTGTTTTAATTACCAAGTGAGATGAGTTTTAAATTGACTATGAAAAAAAACGCTCTTTGTTCGCTGCGCCAGTGCTTCCTCGAATTCTAATCTATGCACCACATAGAAAAGAATATGGCGTCTCTTTGCAGCCGTCTTAAAAGTGCATAAATCCAGACTAATCCAGGTCTATGTCAACATGACGTAACCCAAAAATGCATGGTCAAGTAAGGAGCGTTCAGACCAAAGGCTGCGGCAAAGGCGTCGGCTTTACATTCAAAATATAGACTTAAGTCCTGAGCTGCGCAAGTCCTGAGCTGAGCGTTTGAAGCTTTTCCCAAATGTTAAGTGTCTGCCGCGCGTCCCAAAGGTAGAATGTCTGAACTGTTGAAGTAAGACGTGGCGCGGCAGCCAATCAGAGAGGCTCGCTCTAGTGATGCAATGGCGCATTTCACGCACTGGGATGAATCCTGGAAGAAGCAGGAAAACAACGAAAGCAGCGGAGGATCAGCTAATGCCACAGATCCCTCACCACATTTACAGCATTCACATCCTGTCTATGCTCTAACATGATTACTGCCATTTTAGCCCACTGTGGGTTAAAAACTGCCCTGAGTTTAGGGAAATAATTGTCTCGCTGTGGCTCTGTCTCTGTGGCCAATAAAATGGCTTGCATGTGTTCTTTCATGACGGGGATGCAGAATCTTCACAATAAGTTGCTTAATTATTGGAATGATTCAACATTTCTCTACATGTATATGACATGAGAGCTCTGCACACCCAAGCAGGCGACATGCACGGCCCATCAAAGCTTTAGCTCAAGGACGAGAGCTCCGTGTAAGTTTGAGGTAGTGGGATCGACTCCCTGTCATGTCTCTTTCTTTTTTAACATGGGCCACACACATGATCTGGGCCTGATGCATCTCCACAGTCAGCAGAACCAGTAATACTGATTAAATGGAGGCTCTTAGTTACACACTGCTCTTAGTTATACACTTCTTTACACTTTGGCATCACACTTATTTCAGCACCTGCCTTTTCTGTCTGCTGCTCGCTGACACGCTGCATGTCTCCTGTGCGTGCAACTTTGTTTGGACCGTACCAACTTGCGCTAACCCAGAGGGGTGTTCTACGTCTCATGTTGTCTCATACACATGGTGTGAAAGTTACTTCTGTCGCTGTCATTATTTGATAGATTTACATGATAGTGATGTTACTCATGTCTGAAACAGCCCCAGGCTCCTGCTGCAGCCCAGTTACAGCCCATAGGTCCATAACAGCACAACTGAGAGTTATCAAATAAAACATTCTCTGGTGGTCCAAAAGTGAGGCGGCCCATCGGGAAACGTCCCGACTCTCCCGATTACCCAGCATGCCTCTGGCGACATGCACGTAGGAGAAGATAACATGAAATAAGGAAACGCTCTCGCACACTGTCTCACTAATCAGCTTTGATTGTGTTTCGGTCACACTGACCTTCATCAGGCTTCATGAAGGTCAGTGTGACGTTGCAAAAAAAGCTGAAAAAAGAGTGACAGTGCGTGGGAGCTTTTCCTTATTTTCTATCTGAGAAATTGTACATTCAAAGGCTTTTCTCAAAATGCATTTTTCATACATTGTGGTGATAACTTCTCCACTTTAGTCACATCTAGGCATAAAATGATCCAGTCATGTACTTAACAATAATTTGAAGGTTTTATCAAGAACCTCAAAAAACTAAAACTATGTGAAATTTTATTTTTTACAGAAACACATCAAGAAAATAAAAACATTTAAACCTTGCTCGATCCATTTTCAATATTTAGTCATACAAAAAATAAAAATTAAAAAAATACGGCTAAAATGAAAACAAAAAAAAAAAGGTTTCTCCATACTAATGTTTCTTAGTGTACAGGGGAAGTTCCTAGCTCCTATGGACCTTCCCGTGTCATTTTTGGACACAGGCTTGTCATTCTTACCTTCATGTGTTTGGTTTATTACTTGCTACATGATTGTATTGTCTCCTCTCACTACTTTCGTATTTATTTTTGCCATAAACTTAATATGAAAGCAGCTCCAAAAACACACCTCATCCACAGTATATGATTGAGCTTGCTTTATAGCTTGCACTGAGCGCTACGAGGAAAGCCACGCCCCCGACATCCACTGTTTTCACGATCTATGGTCTCACCACATAACCATGAAAAACTGCTGTGTGCTCTCCGGATAGAGCACAAAACAATGGCATCTGTCAAAAAAGAAAAAAAAAAAAACAACAAAAACGCAAGTCTGGTTCCGTTGTTTGGAACCGATTAGAAAAAAAAAAACAACCACCTGAATGACTGAGAATATATCTTAATATAAGACAAGCCAGCAAAGAAACACACAACTTAGAACTTTAGAGAGAGAGAGGTCTGCCATGACACTCCAGATGTAAATGGGCAATCCACCTGTGCAAGTTTGCGGTCCACAGTTTGGAAACCATTGGCTATAATTTTTACACCGATACATATACACACAGACGTCTTACTTGTGAAGGTCAAAGACATGATGGTGCATGAGTGTGTCCCTCTCCACATATCACAGTCTTTTTGATCCAGCTCTCAGCGTGGCCTTTGATCAGCTGCTTATCTGCGCTGATTGGCCGTGATGCGCTCTTGACAGTCCGGTGCGATCAGACAGAGAAGAGGGAGAGAGAGAGAGAGAGAGAGAGAGAGAGAGAGAGAGAGAGAGAGGAGAGAGAGGGAGAGAGAGAGGGAGAGAGAGCGCACAGTGGAGGGTGGAGCTGAGGGGCCTTTCCCTATCAAGACCTGCTCCGTGTGTAATTAGACATTAGCACTCAGCAGGACGCCCGCTAACATGAGCCCAGCCTCCATTAGAATCATGATCATAGATAATTCACTTTAATAAGTACAGAACAGGCCACAGAATCACGCCAGAGTAGACAAATTAGATGTTTGCTAATCACTGGCTAATTGGTGCACGTGAGGCAGATTTTAATGTAAGGTGTTGATTTAATATCATTTTGAAAAGTTTGAAAAGTTTTGAAAAAATGCCAAGTACACGGCCTTTACGTTGTGTTGTACGATTCCTTTTTACACTGCAAAAGGTAGTCAGAAACAACACCTTATTAACCCGTAACAAAAATGAATGAAGTGTTAAGTCATCAGGCTGAATAAGGTGTAGTTATTATAAAGTGTTACTGAAAAAGGGGTCTATTTGCCCTTGATTAAAGTAGGCAAGTTCAGGTTTTCTCTTTCACCAAATAAACAAACACATAACTGACATGATCTTCACATTAAGGGGTCTAGTTATTGTACTGAATGAATGTTTCTTCATAGAACTATATGGGAAAGTTTCTCAAAATTTCTCACATTTGTCACAATGTGAGACATTTTCACCTCAACTTTATTAGCATCTCTATAAAATATATATATTTTGAAGTTTTTTTTTTTTTCCCCAGAATAATTTTAAAACATGAAAATAAAAAAAATACCTCCCAAAACACAGATTTATTGGCTAATGACTAGCTTATTCAAAAACTAAACAAAATATCCAAAATCCCCTTTGACCAAATCTTTGTAACTAATATGTCAACAAAATAAAACCATTTAAATCTGGCTCTATGCATTATTTAGATTTCAGTTTGTATGTATAAAATATATTTTGTATGAAAACATTAAATTGTCACATTTATGTCAGTCACATACAGCAAAAGTTCCATATTGATATCACTCGATTAAATTATTCCCCTATTCTCGCCTTGAAATAAGAAAGTCATTTCAAGTCAATTTAGATTTATTGTCTTATTTTCAGTGCAATTAGAAACAATGAAAATACTTGAGAAAAAAAAAAAACAAGGCACTCCTCCCACAACATTAATTCTCTATTTACATTTTCTACAAAGCCTTTATTTTGCTGGCCTAGTGCATATTAAAATCAACAAATTGCTGGTTCCTTCCACGCGTATCAGCTCCAAACAAGCCTTTTTCAAGAAGTAAAGGACTATTTGTTTACTTATTTATTTGAGCATCAGTGCATGAAATGTTTTAAAGACAGAAAAAAGCAGTAAAAATATATATATATATATTTCAGTACAATTTCAACATGAGCAAAGAATTTCGTATGAGAAAGATGCTCAAATGTCTCCCATATTTGTAGAGGAGTAATTGGAATGGTGTGATTACGAACTCAGAACATCTGGTGACCTGAGGGAGTGGCTGCACAACAGAGTGAGGAGAGAGAAAGAAAGAAAACTAATACATAAGAATAATAAATACTGCTACAGCAAAGCACTAAAGTCAATTTCCTCATTTAATCCAGGGTATAGCCTTCAGATTAAGCTTCCCTCTGTAGTAATACTTTTAGACGTACAAAAACTTCTTCCATTGCGTCCTATTTTTTACTACATATCCAGAGTTTCCTATTTAGCCTTTGAAGTCAAATATCATAACTCGCTACATTACTACCCATCGACGCAAAGCCCTCCTGCGTCACGTTGACCTCCAATGCAGCGGCACGAAGCGATAAAGTGCGCACAATCTTCCCGAGAGCTCGCGCCTCTACAACTTTGAAAAGGCCAAATCCAGTTTGAGATAAAGATTACATTGTGGCTGCTGTAAAGTGGAAGCGCTCCCAATATTACAGTATAGCGCGTCTTTGTCGAAATGAAAAGAAACCTGTCTCCCCAAATGGCCACCTCGGAGATAGCGCTGTGTAATATCGCACGACAGCTAAAGCGTGGCTGGGAGCGGCCGACATTGACGAGGCCGGTCCTGTGGGGAGTGGTGCAGATAAGGCTGCCACGAATACAACACTTGACTTTTCCTGTTCGTCAGCTGCTGTTGCTCAGGGATTACAAAGTCAACGCTTGTTCTTCTATTTGAATGCAATATCTATTTAGAAGTAAGACGGGAAGGAATAGTTAAAAAAAAAAAAAAAAAAACATACCGCCAAGCGCAAGAGTGGGATCAATCATCGACTAATTTTGCCGGGCTGCTCATGTGAGACGCGGTCGGGAGTCGGTGGAGCTCCCCAGATAGGCCTTAGCGCGTCGGGTTGCTACTCCGAAATGTTGCATTAGGCTCTGCTGGCGTGATTAAACTGTTTGTGTTTTTACAGCCACACACACGCGCACACATCAAAAGTAAAATATGAACACCGCTAAAAAAAAAAGAAAAAAAAAAAACACACACACACATAATGGGGTACAAATAATGGCTTAGTGGCTATCTACAAAACCAAGAAGAAAACACATTAAAAGTTTGCCAAAAGAATGATTTACTGTAATTTCCGCTCATTTCCAAACCAAAAAAAAAAAAAAGAAAAAGAAAAGAAATGGCTAAAATTGTTACCTGCCTGCAGTGGTGTGTCTCTCTCCCACGCTGGAGCATCTCGATAAGGGCACCTCCGAATGCGTCTCCCCAGGGTGCTCCCACTTGTGTGTTTTTCTCCCAGACTCCTTCACGCCGGGTCATAGTGTCTCTCTGGTACGTTTATTTGAGACACGCCGTGGCTGGAGAGACCTCCCCTGGCCTCCTGTAGGTCAGCGTGCTCTCACAAGACGCCAACTTTTGCTTAAACGAAGGCCGTCTGCATATCCAAAGCAGATCATGTCCAAGTGGTGCACCACGGAGGTTTAGCTGTGGGATGTGTTGGCCATAAGACACTGCAGGTGAATGAAGGAAAGGAAAATACATTTAGAGACTTGCTGTAGATAAATGTGAGAAAACATTTCATGGGTAGAAATTGGGAATATTTTCGGCAATGAAAGCAATGGGTAGTTTTTGGGGGTTCAAACTCAAAGAATCAGGCTAAGGGAGAAGAGCTACTAAAGTGGAGATTTGGTTGCAATAGTGTCATTTTGAGAAAAGAGGCTTTAAACTTTAACATCAGAAGTTTCAGACTTTAGTTTCATGTGGAGCCTTGAGCCTTGTCACAGCCGTCAGAAACATTTATCACACAATAGTATTCACATTTTCAAATCAAATGTTAAATCGGCTATAGCGGATACATTGTGCTTATTCCCAGGGCTGTAACTATCCCTTTAAAATCCATTCTAAAAGCTCAAATAACACATTTTGACAACAGCAAAAAGACCATCTGAAAAGGAAAGGAAGCTATTTGGATTGTCTTTTTGTCACATGACCAGACTTGTCACTTGTATGTGTGACTGGATACACATGGGCCGGAGCGTAGCCGTGTTGTGGTGAGCTCCTGCCGAAGTCGGACGCACGACTCGACGAAATGCCATGAAATAAACATCGTGAAGGAGGAGTTTGGTCTATTTTCAAGTAAGAGGGACAACTAGCCAAGAAATTCCCAAAATGTCCACCCTATGATATGAATGTTTACATCTGCTGTGTGTCGCTTTGGAAGTCTGAAAACTTTTTACTTTTTCCTCCCCTTCTACAATACATGCTAAATAAAAGGTGTTTTTTGCTGAAATGTGTATCTAGTTAACTCGCGTGAACCTGGATGTGCTGGACTGTGTGAGCAGCAGCTGAGAGATGTTACTCAACTATCTCTGACTTTTGAAAAGTTTGATTGTATCTTAAGAAAGCCGAAGCATAGCGGACACCAGCTCCTCCACTTGTACGACTCAATTTGATACGCTCCGGGGACACATATCCCCCTTTGTCTTTCCTAGCGTATAAAATATGAGCTAAACTTGTCCGTGCACTATCTGACTCCGCAATCTATTTGACTTGCTTGTCTTACTCTATGTTACAGTGAAAATGAAATCTTTCCAGTCAATTATGCCTGAACCAGTGAGGGCCATGACACTCGGAGGGACCCACCCAGAGACAGACGCTGACATGTGCTGTAGTCCACCAGATCTCATACACACTCTCGGAGCGATGCATGGGAAACTACCCGCGCTGCGCTGGATTCGACGGGATTGTGAAGCAAAAAAGATACGGAACAGTGGTCTGTGTCTCGTCATGCATGGGCCAAATGAGACAGCACCGAATCCAAATCTCAATAGTCGCTGCTGCATAATAGGAGTTCTACTTGTAAATGTCTGGCACTTTAAAACAACCAGATCAGGTCTATTTTAGTGGAAAGTACAATACTACCATTCAATGATAACTGCAGTTTCTTTTAAATGAATATTACTGTAAGATTAAAGGGAGACGCTGCAGGCAAAACTTTATCTTTATGTTTATAACAAGTTTCACTGTTCAATAGACAAATGTTCAACTTCTCATCAATTCTGATGGCAAATACATTGTTATAGATGTACAATAAATAAAATAAATATAAAGGACAGCTCTCTGAGTGACTTTTATACCGTGCCATTGGGAGCACTGTATAGTATTAGCAGTGATTCCATACGCGCCTGGTGTGACCTGTGTAATAACAGATGGCTCTGATCTCTGTGTTTACTGACAGCTCCATGTGTTGCAAATCTTTCTTAGACCAGGTTCAACAAAATGAAGGCAAGGGTGGATGAGGGTTGTTGCCCCGCAGAAATAGATGGATGGATGGATGAACCTTGAAGTTACAATTTTCCATAGTAGTTCTATGGAAAAATGCTGAATTCGTGCAATAATGAAAAGAATATGTAATTTATTTGTTTCCAGATGAAAGTTTATACGATACGAGAGCAACCTGATCACAATTTAAGTGGAGCCACAGCAGGCAAAAGCTAACTCTCTTCAATGTTCAGGTTTTAGGCCAGTTTTCCCTCTTAACATATAAACTTTCACCTGGAAACAGATAAATGGCCTACTCTTTACAACATGGAGTGTAATTATTGCACTGATTCAACTTCAATGACCATGTCCTTTTTCGTCTCCATTTTAGTAGCTCCTTAGCCTGGCTCGCACCAGAAAATATCACAAGTGAGTATTTAGTCTGGGAACCACCCACCCATTCATTTTCTCGTAGGAGAGGTGTTTACGATTGTCCACAGACGTTTATTGGGTGCTACGAATGTCTCTCATATATGTCTCTCATATGCATCTGCACGTAGCCCAGAGCCAATCGTATCAATTGTACCCTCAGCCAATCCAGTCTGTCCAATAGTGTTGCCCTCCCTCCCCGTTCTGTGATTGAAGATTTGGGCCATGGTTTCCAGGCTGTGCAGCAGTTCGAAAGGATTTGAGCGCGAGCAGCATGGGTATTCCCAGGCTAGTAGCTCCTACAGACTGCATACTTTCCAGTGTATTTGACAATATTTTAATTTTGACATTTCTTCAGTAGTAACTATAGAAACATAAGTACCTTGCTCCATTCATTGCAATCGGATCAAACCAGCAACATTGTGGAGCAGGATTTTTTTTTGTACTAAAGGATTAAAAATACCTTGGCTTTGACTCCCATTTTCATCATTTTCTTACCGGAGTTCACTGGAGCAAAAAAAAAAAGTGCTTTGTGAGTGTATACAGTAGACTTTGCTGTCATTTCTGTGTACCTTCATCCGTTAGAACAAATGTGTAGAGCAAATAAAAATGTCCGCTCCCCCATTGTTATGCATAGGCTGTTCCCCCGGACCGCTCAGATAGAGATGCCTCTACAAACAGTGCTTTTGCAGATAACAGGCCCGGGCCTCGTGGCTGTGTTCCGAAGGTCACTGTATTGACGTGAGGCTTGACAGGTATTGTATCCTGACCAGCAAAGACAATGTAGATCGACATAGGCAGAAGCTGATACAGAAGGAAGTGGGGAGGAGAGGCTCACGTGTTGGCAGCTAATGGATTGTGGGTAGGCGAGTGTACGCCGTCCCCACGCTTCGGGACAGCGCTTCTAAAGTGGTGCAGTTTGGAGGCCCCGCTGTCCTGACGAATATTAAAGGAGACATATCATGCAAAGTTAACTGTCTCGAGTTTAACCGTGTTGCAATATTGTTCCCTCATTAAATCTGGAGTCAGTGGTTTCTGCCATTCGCTATTTGTGATCAATATATGTTTATAAGATGATTAATATTGTATAATAACAAAGCATTTTTTATTTATAACCCACTTTATATTAGAGCCCGACCCATATGGATTTTTGGGGTCTGGTCCCGACATGAAGGGGGTTGGAAAGGCTGATTTATACTTTACACAAATATTTATTACTATAGCAAGGTTTCAAGAATAGACATAAATTTATCTATTATGAAAACACTTTGTTACAGGTTCATTTATTGAGCTGAAACGATTCATCAATCAATTAATCTATGAACTATTTTAGTAATGGATTCATCGTTTTCTTGACAGAATTGTCTAATTTGAGCCAGAAAATAAATAAAAGTTAGTATTTTTGATGAAAACCCTGTCTCTTTACAGTTAGGGTACATTTATTCCATAGATCATGTCATGTAACATGTCCAAATCCAATATGCAGATGATGTGAAAGTTATTAACGTTTAACATTTATTATTTTGCTTCTCAGGACACGAACCCATTGGTGTCTGTTTGAAATGTTGCTTCTTTTTAAAAAAATTAAGAATAAATGGTATTTCTATTAGAAATGTGGTTCTCCTTTCAAATTCTGCTCTAAAGCCATGAAATGTAGTTTTTCAATACAAGTAAGACACTTATCCGATTACTCGATTAATCGGTGTAAATAATCAATAGTTTAATCAATTACTAAAATAGTCAATAGCTGCAGCTCAACTCATTTATAATTCGGCCCTACTTTCTATATGAGCAAATCTCAAAGTGCTAAAACAAGAGTAAACACATAAAACACAGCAACAACATTGCCATATACAAAGAAGACAGGCAGTAAAGCTGATTAAATGCTTTCCTGAACAGAGTGGTGCCTGTTGAAGGGGTCCACAGTTTGGGGCCCCAGCATTTCCTCAGGCAGCAGCAGAGAAAGCTCTGTCCCCCACGGTGCAATGGTCATGGGGGTCAGAGCGGGTGTTTCTGGAGCAAAGGGATCTTGTAGTGGATAACTAGATTATTTTCGTTTGCTTTGCAGTTTAATTAGCCTAACTATGATTCCCAAACAAAATAATGGAGCATGATTTTTAACTCATATTTTGCAGTTTTAAGATTAGGGGAATATTCATATTTGCTCAATACTTTGTTTAACAAACAACTCGGCCAATATTCAACAGATTTTCAGTGCTTTACATCCACCTGCAACTGAAGCACTGTCTCCTCTTTCTCTGTTTCTCTGTTCTCTGTCTTTATGATCCACACCACTGTGTTCTACCAAATGGCTGTTTAGTTGCTATGAAGAAATTAAACTAAAAACAAAATATGCCCTCTGCGAAGGAGGCAGAGCTGCGCTTTAGGTCTGGTTTCGAGAAATGCTCGGTCCAAGAAGGGCGTGGTCAGAGCTGAAATTGATTGCAACAGTTTCATCATCATCATCATTTTTTTTTTACTTTAAAAGCTTCATACAAGATCAAACCATTGACCTTCTGTTTGAGATCTATACTTAAGTCCATTCAAAACTGCACAGCACAGAGCAAAGCTAAAACATTTTTGGAGGTGTGAAAAGTTTCCCTGCTGTAGAGGAACTGTCTAATTTGTTCATTTTATGTATATATTATC
Organism: Lesueurigobius sanzi; assembly: GCA_900303255.1. Taxonomy (NCBI): domain Eukaryota; kingdom Metazoa; phylum Chordata; class Actinopteri; order Gobiiformes; family Gobiidae; genus Lesueurigobius; species Lesueurigobius sanzi. The sequence continues at coordinate 15,144 of OMNZ01051126.1, forward strand.
AGTTTGAGGCAAAAGCTGATACACTAGAAAGTGGAGAGCGATGTTTGGCTCATGTTTTAGCTGCTAATGGACTGCTATATACTTGTCTGCGTGTGTGTGTGTGCGTGTGTGCGTGTGCGTGTGCGTGTGCGTGTGTGTGTGTGTGTGTGTGTGTGTGTGTGTGTGTGTGTGTGTGTGTGTGTGTGTGTGTGTGTGTGTGTGTGTGTGTGTGTGTGTGTGTGTGTGTGTGTGTGTGTGTGTGTGGGTGGGCGCTGGTGTACCCGCGCGGCAGAATACAGCGACTGGATCCAGGACTGATGAGATGCTTCAGGGATAATGCCAGCCGTGGAGTTGATATGTGATTTGGGAGACGGCTTTATGCAATTTTTTACTCATTATTCTTAATCACATACTTCAGCGTTTTCTTCACACTCGCCGTACCCCCCCCCCCCCCCCCCCCCCCCCCCCCCCCCCCCCCCCCCCTCCCCCCCCCCCCCCCCCCCCCGCCCCCTCTCCTCCCTGTACCCCTCCGTCGCTCCCATTCTCTCTGCCTGCGCTTGCTCATATCCTCAGTCTGGAGGGTGACAGTGACAAATAGAGGAACACCACAGCAGTATCTCCACGGCGACTGGAGGGAAAAATTATGATAGGATATTTTTCTGTCTTTTCAAAAGCCATGCTTATCCCTGAGAGACGGCAGGAGTGAGGCTTTCATTTGGGAATGCTTTATATCACTTTAGAGGGAGACGTTGTTAGCTCGCTCCACTGGTCAGCATTTCCACATGCTCACGCTGGCCGCTATCGCAAGTAATGACTCAGTGGAAGTTATGTGTGGTCATTCTACATGTTTTCCTTTGAAAAAACATGTCCATTGTTTGGATATTTGGAAAAATAAAGATTTATGTCATGCTTGGCATTGTTGTGGGCATAGACACTTCTGAAAGACAATATAGCACTTGGTTCATGTGCTTGGTGTAAAGTTCTTTTGCAATTCCAGCATCACATTTTCAAGATATAGTAGTAGTAGTAGTCTTTATTTCGAATTATCAGTACAGTTATACAGTCCAATAAAAGGAAAAGGAAAGGTTATACAGTCCAATAAAAGGAAAAAGAAAACAAAATAAATATAGCAAGTTTCGTACACAGGGCCATCGGGAAGCTGAACTCCCTGCCTTTCATATTCTATGAAATCCTAAAGTTTACATACACTGACAGAACTTTTGAGCACAACTGTATGTGTTTAGTTTTTTTTTCTTCTTTTAGAGTTTCGTTACACACTTTGTTGTGTTTGCTGTGTTATTATCGTTTGCGTGTCTTTGATTTTTGATATGTGTTGGTTGTTTTATTTGCCAAATTCAAATCAATTAATTAAACATGTATTTGGTTTGTGTGAATATTATGTTTTTCATTTGGTAAAAACTTGAGTAATGGAACTGCTCACTAACTACATCTTTACCTGTTCCTCAAAAATGTCATCCTACTTACGATATCCATCCATCCATTTTCTTCCACTTCCTCCGGGGCCGGGTCGCGGAGGCAACAGTCTGAGCAGAGATGCCCAGACTTCCCGATCCACGCACACTTCCTCCAGCTCTTCCTGGGGCATCCCAAGGCGTTCCCAGGCCAAGCTTAAAGACATGGGCTTTCCACCATGTCCTAGGTCTTCCTGGAGGCCTACTCATGATGTGATAAGTTTTAATTAATTGTATTTATGCTTTTGTATTAATCACACTGCCTTGTTCTTGTCCATGACTAGTGCATTTAAATTTAGTGAAAATGCTGTAAGTTGGTGCCAGACTCTCTGAATGTTGGTTCTTCTCCAAATTTGTAATATCACACATTCATTTTTAGACAGTACATTTATCACGTATCGCTGTAAAGGTAACTACAGAAGGAACAGATGCCATAGCTGTTACATAAGGTCCTTTTAAATATCCACATATTTCCAAAGACAGTTCAATCTGATCTGAACATAGATGACTGTTAATTGCTTATGCCACTGCGCCTTATGCTCAGTGAGAAGGGTCAAAGACGGTCAAATCCTCAAGGTGAATCCCATTATGAAGGATTATGGTTCTTTAATGTCACATTATATCAGACTATTAAGCCGCCTTGCACTCCTGCTTCACATCAAAGAATGCTTTTCAGAAATCTTTTTATCGTCAGTTTTTCTCAGGGACATGCCAAGCCAGGAGTGTGTATTCCACACTTTAGGTTCTACCAGAAGTCTTTCTGTGATCCTGTTGTCTAAATATATACATTTTGTCAGATTAGTGTCAGAGTGTTATTATTATTTATAAAAATGGTGAATTGGCTGCAATATGCTAAATAACCAGACACTAACTAGGTTATTCTACAGGTGTGTATCTTTTATGTATTTAGATTTAGGTTTCTGATTGTGATTTCCCACATTCAACATTGGCAATAACACAGGTTTGGTTTGTTGTTCATAATTCTAACATTGTTCAATTACTTTTGTAACATTTCCTAAAAAAGAAAAAATCTCCACCTAAATAATGGCATGGTTCAGTTAAAAAGACAATTCTTCTCTTTATTCTGTATTCAGTTATTCCGAGCAGCTCGGCGGGCCAGTCAGGGGTAAAGGACAAGTCTGTATTCCTAGGTGTAGGCTCCATCAGGGGAATAACTCATAAACATGTCATCTCTTCTACAGGGAGAGCTCTGCGCCGCCGCGATGCCATCGCCAGACACCGAACTACTGGACTGCATAATTTCTACTCGCTGCAACTGACACCTTCTCCATATGCAGCACTAGACTGGGCTTAACGTGATGGCTATGCATCATTATGCCAGGGAAATGGAGGGAGCAAAAGTGCACTGGCAGTGACTGGCTTACATCTGACAGTTGGCCTTGTTTTACATTAGTCACATCAATTCAAATCCTCTCTCTCCACAGAGCGGGAGATCAAGTGCCATAGACGCGTATGTAACCAGGGACCAGGAAACATGAGAGCCCCAGCAAGCCTCAGTGTTATGCTATTACAAAAAGACAGCACCATTTTACATGCTTAAAACAAAGGTCACAATATTATTAAAGCCCAATACAATATTATGAAGATACAGTAGATATAGTATATACTCATGTTACTTTTTAAATCTTTTTGTTGAACAATAAATAAATCCACAGGATTTTTCCACTGGATTTCCATTTACTTATCCTACACAATATCTTCTAGCCCGCGGTACATCATCTCATCTTATCCTACATCTCCCTGTGTTTTCCCAGGGGGAGCGCCCCCTCAGGTTAAAGGTTAAGATTTTATAATTAGGGAGCCAAGGGGTTGGGTGTGTGAATGGGAATGATGTTGTTCTGACCCCAATGGGACATCAGGCCCAATGGCCTAGAGCCTGCACAGACGGGGCCTAGGTCTACTTTGGAGCGGCATGTTATGCTTCAGTTTGTTCCATTTCGTTCCCATTGGGACAGGGCCTAGTGGGTTGTTGGTTGCCCAAGGGCCTGCTTGGCTTTGGGCGAGGGGGAATGATTCTTGGTGTGCGTGGGCACATGTGGTAGTCGGGGCACATGTGCTCTTTGACTTTGTGTGGCTGAGTGTCTGTGGGAGTCGGGGGTTGAATGGGGAAGGGGATTGGTGCCGTGTCGCTCTATAAGCAAAGGTTGATTGATTGATTGATTGATTGATTGATTGATTGACCGATTGATTGATATATGGCATGAATCAATATCTTTGCACCAGCCCAAGCCAAGAGAATACTTTTACAACTATCTGTGATGCCCAGAAGATGATCCAGAATATACAGTAAGGCTGGCAGGTTTGCTTTGTGGCAGCCAATTTTCTTCCTTGTGAAAAGTCCAGTGGCCGAACCATAACCTTGCGCTGCAAGATGTATTCTCACAAGATTTGTGATTTCACAAATGTGAGGATACATCTTGAAAAGCTCCAATCCCTTACGATCGGGCTCGACTCTGAAAGCTGCGGGACCAATGACGTGCCTCCATTGGGGTTTAAGGCGGGACATGGTGCTATGATGTCACACTGAGATGCT
>OMNZ01051137.1:0-12594 GCA_900303255.1 Lesueurigobius sanzi
TAATTATATTTAGTTAGTTATAATAGTTATAGTTGAGATGCTCCTGGTTAGGCAGCTGTGCAACGTTTCTTTTCTGGATGTCAACTGTGGGGCTAATCTTTTATCTATTCACAACTAACTAGCACGTTTAAACAATGAATTTGTATTCTGTAAATGTTTGTATCTTTGCTGTTTATCTCTACGTCTACGTCTTTATTTGTACATTACTTTCTTACAGTCATCTAGTTAGTGTGTACAGTCATTTATAATCATTTTCAACTCGCATCCATCATACACTTTTTGATGCATTCCTCATCAAATCTTTTGACAGGTTAAAATGTTTCGACGTTCAAGATTAGCTGTAAGACCTAATGTGGGCGTTCCCGGGAGAGCGGGTGCCTCACCTCTGGAAACCTCATCAAACAAGGACCAAGATAATGCCTGTACTATAGTTGAAGCTCCTGTATCTGTGACTGACAACAAATCTGCTGACCCCCCAAAAGAACAAGCACCAGGGTGAGTTATACCTCTCCTTTAAACACAAAAATAAGTGGTTTCCTAGATAATTTTTATTTATTTATTTATGTTTATCTTCCCATCTATTGACGCCATAGCACTGACCAAAATGGAGAAGCTGCCACCTCATCAGCAATTCAGAGAAGAAAGCGGTTTTCTGTCAGGCCCAAAGTGGTACCAGGTCGTCCCTCTGCTCTTCCTCGTACTCCTAAGTCTCCAATCAAACCAGTGCTTCCCACAGTTAAAAGTCCTGCACCAGTGATCAACAAAGCTGAAACATTAATTGAGGCAAGCTGTGCCGTTCCTCACCAGGAACCGCTGGCGCCAAAAGAATGCCAGCCGTCAGATGAAAGCAGATTGTCTGAAATAGACTCTGCTCCATCATCTGAAGGTACAAGTAAGTCCGTAGACCATTCTGCCAAAGTACAGGCTTCATCATGTAGCCAAGTGAAAGAAATCACCCTTAAAGCGCCAGTCCCACCGTCTATACCTGACAGAGAAACAATTGATATATCACAGAAAGTCAAAACGCTAGTGTCTAAAGCTGAACTTAAAGCATCCTCACAACACTTCTCTTTGACTCAACTCCTCAATGACAAATCTGACTTGATAAGACTGGAAAAGGCACGCAAACTCAGACAGTTGCTCAAACAAGAGATGATCAAAGAGGTAAGTAAATGTATGCATTTATACTTTATTATATATAATATTAATTAATTACTTTTTTCCCCTGAATTGACAGAAAAGTAAAAAGCTCATTGCACGTGTAAAGGAGTGCACTGTAGATCCATCCAAAATGACCATGCGAGACTTAATCCATTATCTCCCAATTGCTAATCCCATGTCGTAAGTGTTCTTTTCAAAGCATTCTATAATGTATGTCTAGTGCTACTTTTATGCTGGTCATTGATTTCTTTGATTCTCACCCCAAATACAGATCAACTTTAGAAGAATCTGCGCAGGAGAATGAGACCGTTGTTTCACAGTCTCCAGGAAGAGAGACGTATGTTCCTTTTTGTCCCCAGTATTTTGTATTGATTTTCCAGTTGTAACAGAAAAACTCAAAATCATTCCAAATGAAATGTACCACACGCACACTGAACACACACATATTAAACTGTAGTAGTAATAATACCATAGCTTTATAGGACCAAAGATAAATTACATGAAAAAGATAAATAATTAAAAGTGGTTTTGACCCTTTTTCCAGATGTGATAATGTTATAGTTGCTAGTGTTGATCTTTTTTGTTCAGCACACACTGAAAGCTCTCTTATCCATTGTTTTGTAGATGCTCTTCCAATTCAAAATTATAGCTCTCCTGGCATGTAGCAATCCAAAGTTTTTGTTTATGAGAAATCCTAAGACCTACATTTTTTAACATTTTTATGGACTTTATTTGAATTAACTTGACCAGTAGATAGTTCTTTTGAGAAGCATTCATGATCATCATCAGCAGAATGGCTAACCACCTCTAAGCCCAGGCCATCAGGCTCCTAAATGAACACTGTCCCCCTCTCCCCACTCCATCCACCACTTTCCAACACTTGCAGCATACACACATAACCTCATAATCCTCTGCTTCTGTCGCCTTACCCTGGTGTATTTGTTTACCTGAGTGGTAAACAAATACACAAGGGTGCTGAGTGCTAATGTGTCATATTTATACAGATCGTGTGATTGATTGCTGATCTAAAATGAAATTTCATTGTTACTTGTGACAATGGTAATACATTATTGAATTCAATTGAAAGTGTTCCACCAGGATTTAAAATAGTTTATCTCTCCAGATCACCAGAGAGAGCACAAGAACAGGAAGTCCACTCAAAAATGCCAAGCCCTTCTCAAGGAGAAGCAACAGCAACCACGTCGGCTGAAGGAGAGCAGGAGCATGATGATGAGGAGGAGGCAGAAGAGGCCGCTGAGGACGAAGATGCACTCATGGTCCCTCAGGTCAAAGTAGCAGAGGATGGGTCACTTATCATTGATGAGGAAAGGTTAGTAACTAACTGTATTCTTCAAAATGACCAGGGGTCACCAACCCTATGCTCGTGGGCACCCAAGGGGCGCTTTGGGGCATGCCCAGTAGCCCCTGAGACTTTTTCTAAGGTGGAAAACATTACACAGCATCTGATTCTTAAAAATACTGTTATTTCTGCTTTTGTGACTGTATTACTTTAAAATCAAGATATTTTGATATAATAAGGTCAATATCCTCTAATTTAACAGTTTACGTTCTTTGTCTTTGGTTTTTTTTTTTTTTTTTAAACTGGTAGCCCTTGAACAACTTAATGCTCTTGAAGTAGCCCTCGACTGCATAAAGGTTGGTGACCCCTACTTTAAACCGTTCTTGGTGTAAAAACTGTATTGTATGCAGACAAAAAATCTCTTGGGTCGTTTTCACTCATGTTGGAGTGGTCGTCCTGAGATCACTTTAGTTGCAGCTGCTTTGACTTCAGCTTTAGTTCAGGTGTGTTCACATACTGTGCGTCGCCACGTGATCAAAATCAGCTGTTCCCGAACTCATCCCCATGACAACAAACATCAAGTGATCACTGCCTTGTCAGTACGGTGACATGCACACATGCTCTTACACAGTGGTCATTTCTCTCTCTCGTGGCTAAATACAGTGAGGCTAATGCCTAGGACAGAGGTGAGGTGTGTATGAAAGAAATGGCCTTTAAACGGGGAGTATTTACTGCGCAGAGGAGAGAGATGTACCTCGATAAAGTTTATCCAATTTTGTCTCGTCAGATGCAAGTTCCAAACGTCTCAGTCTGCAGCACAGGTCCGGCGCATATAGAATATTACATGCTAGAAGCCTTTCTTCACTCAAAAAGCAGAATGAAATTGAAACTAGATCGGCCGCTTTTACACCATACCTGGACCGGTGCGGAGTGAGAGATCGCTCCGAGTGCAGCTCTTTAGAGTGGTCTAAAGTGGTGCGGCTGGATTCATACAGACCTTAAAGCGCCGCTCTCGGGTCGAGAGCCCCTTTAAGTCGATCTAAGCAGTAGCTGTGTGACAACGACCTTAAATAATACAAATAGCTGCATGAAATAGTTACTACAAGTATGGAAACTAACAAGAAAAATAAAATAAAAACAAAAATATTTAAAGCTCAGCACACTAGCTCAGCATTCTTTGTGACAAAAACCCTAAAAACGAGTTCATGCATTTCTTTTAGCTTGACTGTGGAAGTTCAGAGGATGAAAGGGCCCAACACTATTCAGGACCGAGACCCTATTTTTGAACGAGGCTCCACGACGACTTATTCAAGCTTCAGGAAAGGGACCCATACAAAACCTTGGTCTACTGAAGGTTTTTTATTTCCTTTATCTTTTAATATTGTTTAGTATGTTGTGTGTCAAAGATATTCACAATCGATGTTTGTTTTTCTCTTGTAGAGACAGACATGTTTTTTTTAGCCATCAGCATGGTGGGCACAGATTTTGCTATGATCAGTCAACTATTTCCGCACAGAACTCGCTCTGAAATTAAGGTTAGTACTCTATTGAAACGTAAACCAAAACATCTATCACTAAATATATTAAGTGTGTAAATTATGTTTTTAAAAGAACAAATTTAAAAAGGAGGAACGGTCCAATGCTTGGAGAATTGATAAAGCATTCAGTAAGTTATGAACCTGGCTATAATACTTTATATGGATTATATACATTTGTTTTTCTTACATCTCTTTTTTCTGCGTCTTTCATTAGAAGAGAGACGAAGACTAGACCTGGAGTACTTTAAGAAATTGCTGGAGAAGATTATTGAATTTCAACAAAATAAAAAGAAACTTAAGTCAATATCTGAGAAACCTAAAAGACAAAGAAAAGCAAAAGGTGAAGATTACTTCTCAAATGTTTTTATACATGATACACATATGTGTGTGTTTTGAGAGTTTCATGACTTCTTATTTCAATTAAGGTAAAAAAGCTGTGGCGGAGCTCAGTGATGTTGAGGAGGAAAATGAGGACGGAGTATCCATTGAGGAGCAGGAAGGGGAGAAAGAGAACCTCTGTAATGAGAAGGCATCCACCTCCAAAAACAAATGCAAAAGAAAACGTAAAGATGTCCTTTCCCCAGAATTACCTGTAGACAAGACAAATAAAAGGAAAAAGAAACAATCAGGTTACAAAAAAGAAAAAAAAGAGATTTGAATATTTGTCTGCATTAATGTCTCATATTAATGTTTTGGTCCATGTGTTTCAGATGATGCGAGTGCTCTTGCTGATTTGGGAGAGGTTGCTATTCCTGAAGACCATCTAAGTTTAGACCAGTTAGTATCAACTGAATTAATTTTTCAAAAAGTTTTTACTGTGCATGTGCCTGATATTCTTTTTGTTCTGTTCAATTATTTAGATCTAAAAAGGCTGAAAAACCAGCTGCTAAGACTGCAAAAGCCAAAGCAGGGAAACCACTTCCGCTCGGTCGCAAAGGTCTTAAGACAAAAAAGTCCAAAGCAGTCATTTCTGATACAGAAGGAGATGCCACAAGTGAAGAAACGGAGAAACAGGTGCCTCTTTGTGTAATATGTGTAATATATATCTTCATACTTTCATTTTTTCACTCACTAAACAATATATTTTTTAGGTTCAAAACGATTCTTTTCCGCCACAACAATCCGCAAAAAGAATGTCTGACGATGAGTCTTCAGATCATGAAACCACTGTGCAGTCTGCAACATCATCTAGGTACGCATGATGAAGTTCAAAGTAGTTGTTTTTGTCGTGTTTTTATGGCTGACCTTTTTATAGATACGGGAGAATGTCTAAACCCGTGCAACACCTAAATTACCCGGCCAAAGAGGATACAACCCCCACTGCGTCAGATACTTCTACTTCTGCTACCCAGGGGAAGAGGAAAAAAACGGCTCAACAAAAAGCAGCGAAAGAATCCAAAAAACCCAAGTTAATTACTCTCAGAGCCTCTCGGTCTGAAGACAGTGGTGATGATGATGATGATGATGGCGATGACGGAGCCGACGCGCTACATTATGACGACGAAAACGGCACCAGCGCATTTGTGCCCGCCAGTCTGTGCTCTCCCAAACCCGTGGTCCCAGACGTGCAAGAGACCATGGAAGAGGTAAGGAGTATGTAAATCAGTATTGTGACCGTAACCTCTCATTTTAACCGACCATTCATTTCCGTGTCACGCTCTCGCTTTAAACAATTCATCCAGCTTTTATTGACGTGTGGTAATTCTTTGTGCATGCTTCTCCATCTCGAAATACACCCCCTTCTGTATGGCTCCCCCTCCCCTCACTCTTAGCTTGACATGTTGGCCCATATGCCTGATGTGTTGGGTATGTCCGAGAACGCACTGTGCCCCGATGCCTCATGTGAGCAAAATGAAGGAGGCACTGTCGACCCCTGTGAGCATCAGCTGGACCTGCTTGTTGTAAGTTCCCCATGCATGTGTGCACCTGCCAACCCCTGGTTCTCAAATCCCATACTGTAAATCCCATGTTGTAAATCTATTTCATTGTATTTTTTGTAACCTCCTGTTAATTAAAATTTTTTTTTTTTTTAGGATGTTATCGACTTCCTTTCAGAACATGCAGAAGGTATAGTGGCTGTGGTTTTTCAGGTTACCGTATTTTCCGGACTACAAGTCGCACTAGGGCTGCAAGATTGTCTTACATCTCCAGCGTTTCATGAAGCTGAAATATAATTAATGACTACTACTGCTATGTATAATGGCAGTTTTAGAAGTATATTTTGCTGACAATACTAGGAAAGTGACAATGAACAATAATATTGGTCACAGCGATGAAAAGAATGCATGATTATTTGATCTTAGCATTTTTTTTCATAATTGGCATCATCGCTTAAGTAGATCTGCAGTCACATAATTACTGTGACAAATAACATTGTGAATCGCAATCATTTTGTCCACAACAATTGTGACACAAATTTCCATATCGTCCGATGCCTAGACAATACTGAGTTGCATGAAAAATATACAACATACAGTATATATATAATATTAATATCGCAATCACAATTTCTGTCTGAAAAATCTAAATTAGGTTTTTTGTCAAAATCATGCAGCCCTAAGTCACACTTTTTCTTCATAGTTTGGCTGGTCCTGCGACTTTTTCTCAGGTGCGACTTGTATTAATATGCGTTAACATACCAGACACCTATTCAGTTTGTTGTTTATGCTTCGTGAAGCTGAATAACCATCAGTGTGTTTCGTTAGCATATCAGACACCTATTCAGTTTGATGTTTATGCTTCGTGAAGCTGAATAACCATCAGTGTGTTTCGTTAGCATACCAGACACCTATTCAGCCTGTTGTTCTCTATCCTATTATTATTATAACTTGCCTTTCAAGATGTCAAATGTCTGTTCTTGGTCTCGGATTTTGTTAAATTAATTTCCCCTAAAAATGCGACTTCTAGTCCAGTGCTTATGTTTTTTTCTTCTTCGTTATGAATTTTTTGGATGGTGTGAGTTATACTCCGGAGCGACTTATAGTCCGGAAAATACAAACATTAAGCTTTACCGCACTTATTTTGTTTCAGCATCAGAGGATGAAAGCTACAATGAGGCTGCTCAAACTTTGTTGGAAATCGGAAATCTGGCTAATCTGGCACAACAAACTGAGAGTCAGCCGTCTTTGTCAGATCAATTATCAAGTAAATGTCTTACAGTTTGTTCATTTACACATGTGGAGTATTTAGCAAAAATATTTCACTTTTCTTTTATTGTTTTCTTTAAGGATTTGAAAGCAGTCAATGCAGTGAGGTGGAGGATTTTTCTAAGTCTACATTTGAACAAGAGGAATGTACTGTGCTTGATTCTGAACAACCAAAGACTGAGAACATACCAACAAATTGCCCAATTGAACAAACCCCAGCACCATTAACTTCTGATGCACAGGTTTTTGAACCTAATGAGGAATTGTCTAACACAGAAGACACCAGTTCGCCTACTCACGTTTCAACTGTGCTAACTGCTAACAACTCTTTGCCACCCTGGAAAGGAAGGCTCTCTAAAATAAAACCTAAACCCAATATTGGTTCTGCTACAAGGACTACAAAACTGCCTACACAAACTGTTGATGTTATCAAATCCCAGCAGGTTGCAGAGACCAGTCGGCACAAGTCTTCAGGAACACTGGAAGACTCTACTCCTGCTGTCTCTGAGCCGTCAAAGGCTGATTGCAGACCAGCAGATGACACAACAGTTGTGGTGCCAACATCTCATGTTTCTGATATGCAGGTCAGTTGCAAACAGGACACTGTTGATTCTCCTCAACTACAAACAACTCCAGAGCCAAAAATGAATCCCCCTCCACTCATGAAAAAAAGACTCGCTAGAATAAAACCAAACATTGGTTGTGCCTCACGGACTACAAAAAAACCTGTTGAAGCTATTGAGGAAAAGCCACAAGTTGAATGTGAAGTGACATCAACCACTCAGCTCGTGTCTTTAGAACAACAGGAAGAATCTGCTCAGGCTGCCTCAGAACAAGATGAATCCTGCAGCACAGATGGAAATGCTACTACTCCGCTTGAACCTCTTTGTTCTAAAGATTCTCCAGCTCCCAGGAAAGGAAGGCTTTCAAAGCGTAACCCCAACATTGCGTCTGCTTCGAGAACTACAAATCTGTCTTCACAATCAGTCCATGCCATTGAGGAAAGATTACAGGATGAATCTGAAAAGGCATCAACTCGTCAGCTCGGGTCTTCAGAACATCAGATGGAATCTACTCAGCCTGTCTCCGAACAATCAAATTGCCAAAATAAAAACACAGACAGCACAACAGATGTTATGCCGGCATCACAAACGTCTGATTCACAAATCACTATGCAAAGTGATGAACCAAGCTCCACACAAGAAACTCCTTCTACTTCTCAACTTGAAACTAGCACCAAATGTTCAGCGCCCAGGAAAGGAAGATTTTCAAAAATAAAACCTAAGCCCAACATTGGAACTACTTCAAGAACTACAAAACGGTCTACACAATCCGTCGATACGACTCAAGAGAAACGGACTGTAGATGAAACTGCAACAGCCAGTCAGCTGCAGTCAGTTGCACCACCACTTTCAGAGTCAGTAGAGCAGTCTCGTATTGGCTTTCATCAGGAATCCTTGGCATTTGATAGTAAAGTAACAGAGGGAGATCAGAGTAACAGATCTGCCTTAACTCCTAGTGAAATCAGTGGACCCCAGGAACAAGGAGAAGAGCCAAACACACTTGAGAAACATTTGGGCCAATCTACAGAAAAGAGCACCCCATCTATCCAGCGCCCAGTGGAACCTCTTCAGCAATATGAGAATAACACTTCCCTTGAATCAGAAATTACACCTTTAATCCAAAGTGATAAGTCTTCAGGAGAGGAAAAAACAGAAATCATTAGACCAGTTCAACTCTCGGATCCAAGTTCAGAAAGCGTAAAACATAGTACACCTCAGAGAAAGCGGTGGGTTTCAAAGGTTAAGCCTAAGCCCAATTTAGTGTCATCACCTCGGACTGCAAAGCCAAGATTGGAGTCAAAAGAATTGACCCAGGAGCCTGACCAGCTTGTAAAATCTGAGAACAATCCAGATAAACCACATGATCCTCTCCAATCAGTTAATGTAGAGCCAAACTTGCCCAGTTCAGTCCCATTAACGTTAGGTATTTCACTGGGTGAGGAAATTACCAATTTGTCAAGAACAGATACGATTTCTGAAGATCCTACTATAGTTCAGGAACATTGCGAACTCAGTTCTGCCAATCAGACAATTGTTGACCCCCACAATCTTATGGAATGGTAAGAAATATTTCACTCACATTAGTTCAGTCATACTCTGTACATGTACCCATGAGTTTCTCTACTATGTTCAGCGTGCCATCGAACTCTGAGTCCAGCAAAACTCTGCATCATCCTGAAGATAACAGTTGCAAGAAAACAGGTTTGGTCTAAGAAGCCTTTTTGTTTGTTTTTAAACTGATTCATACTTATTTAATGTTTCACAGAAATCTGTCACAAGTCCTCCAGTCTTCACTTGGAAACCTCTGAAATCAGCACTGATCATATACGACCAGCAGAGGGTGCTGTTGAATCTTCCACTGAGCTTTATGGCAATAATGGTACCTCACTTTTAGGTTCTGGCCAAATTATACAGGACAGTTCTGTACATATGGTAATCCTATCAGTTTATTGGAAATCCAAGAGCTCAATTTTTTTTTCAACAAACTAAATAGTCTTTCTTTTTTTTATCTAGAACTCCTTTGAATACAAAAGTATTCTATTCCCAAACAGTATGTTGATACAACGTTAGAACCATTAACCATCTCACAATTATGTAACAAACTAATTTTAAAAATGGTATTGTTTTGTGATTTAAGTTCCTCCAGATCAAGTCCCATGTGATCCAGATGAACCATTTTTCATCCTTTCTCTGACTGAGATACCAGTCTGTCCATCAGGGGAGGAAGTGGGCCCCAGGCCTGAGTCTTATCATGCTCTGCCAGATAGAGAGGCCCAACAGAGGCTAGTACTTTTTATCTACTTACCAACTGCACAAGAATGTACACGCTGGATTGATTGTCTGAGTCTGAAAACAAATCCCCCTTCATTGTATAGTAATCCTGTTGAGCCTGTGGTGCCGCTCGCTGCTGGGATCGATGACTCTCTCTCCAACATTCACATACCAACACCAGAAAAGGCAGCTCTTAAATCTGGTCTCATTTGTGTGGAAGAATACCTTTCATCAGCACCTTCTGTTGTAAGTGAAAAGAGCACAAAACAATGCTAGATTTTCATAGAAATTAATTAACATTGCCCCCCCTTCCCCCTTCCAGGACATAAGTATACTGGAAGAACCGCAAGGTAGGGTTTTGTGAGATTGCCCTTTGCTTCTAATACACTAGAGGTCAAAAGTTTAATTGATTCTTTAAAAGTATGCCACTTAATGCCTAATCGCACTTTAAAAAATACCTATCTTTGGAAAATATAACAATTGCACACATTTGTGGCATTCTGTCTACAATGGAAGTCCCATTTTAAGACGGGGCCTAACTGGTCAGGGTTCACCCAACAGCAGGATACTGACCCAAAATATAAGTCCAAGCTGTGTCAGAAGTACCTTTTTAAAGAAAAATATACTGTACGTTTGAAAATATGGGAGGACGAGTCCAGTCTCCAAATTTAAACCCCATCGAACTGGTTTAGGATGAGAAGAGTAATACAAACCCTGACAAAAGAGTTGGGAAGAGCATTGGATTTTCATTATAGATAGAATTCCACAAGTGTCTTCAGTTATGTATAATGTAGCAAAGGTGGTTACTACGATGATGGGTCAAAAGTTACCATAGTTGTTTATTTGTTCTATGCTTTGAGGCATCAAACTGCATAATTTTCAAGAATATTGAAAAAAACGGGGTGTTCTTTTACCTGTATTATATGTGCGAACTTTCAGTTCCTACTTTTGTTTTATTAAACAGCAAACCCGTGCATAGGAAGGTTAAACTTACCAGAGGCTGAATCCAATATTGAACATCTTGTTCCTCTGTCAGCAGATACACAACCTGCAGTAAGAGGTAACAAGACTACAGCAACACATGCACATCATTTACTCCATTTCATTTTGATTTTCTATTAATCTCACTTGTACTTTTGCTAATCAGATGATGTTAAGAGGAGTAGTAGAAGACAAAATCAGTCAAGAAAAACAGCTGCCAAAAAAATCAAGCATGAAAACACAACCCAGGACCGCCCAGAGTCTTTTACACAGATCGAAAGCAGTGAAATGGTTGACAATCGAGCACAGAAAGACGGTGATGCCAGAAAGACGGCTGAGACCAGAGGGAGCAAAAGCCAAACAACGTAAGACGACATACCTAATGTGTTTGTATTTATTTATATTCAATTTAATAGTGTTTTAAGTTGTACATATACATTACTTGCATTTACTTGATGACAAATTTGTTTAGAATTACAAAATCTTCTGGTGAGAGTCTGGGGGGACAAACTGATGCGCAATCTGCAAGTGTTTTTACTTGCTCCTTTACTTCAAAAGACAAATCCACTTTTTCATCTTCTGAGGTATATACAGACCTGTACAGACCATATTTCAATCTCTACTGCAATGCTGTGCACATACAGTATAATACGGTGCAGAACAACTGGTTTTTGTGTTTCAGCTTTTAGATGCCGATCAATGTGACTCTGCAAATATTTTGGAGGAAGAACATACCAGCGTGTCGGAGTATTTCTTGTGTGATGTTTTCACGGAAGTAGAAAGTGAGTGTTCAGTTACGGGAAACGTAGCTGGAGATGCACAACAAACACCAGAAGCAGGAACTGGCGATTCTACCTCATCTAATTTGCCTCGCTCTGCTGCCACTGAGACAACTGTGCATTCTAGCCAACAACAGGATCAAAAGTCGAGAGGTAGAGGGAAAGGAAATGCCAAAAGGTAAACAACATGACCTTGTTTATGGAGGTAAACTGTCCCACCCACCTATAAACTCCCATTCTATCAAAAATAAAGCAAGTGTTTAACCCATTTAGGCCTAAAACGCCTGGAAAAAATGCCTGGAAAACCTATGGGCGATTCAGACTCTCCCGCGGCCTCTATCCTGATGCATTTCATTGGCCCAGGGGCCGATAATTGGTGCAATAAGACCTTGTACCTAAAATTGACGTATACGCTTTCCAGGCTTCAATGGTAGAAATGCGGTAATGCTTTCCAGGCCTAAATGGGTTAATATAATAATGTAAGCTAATGTAAGCTACGCATGTGCCAACTCATGAACATAAATTTAAATTATTATTTTAATCTTATTAAAGGAATAGGCCACTATTTAACATACTGAGATATGTTCTTACCTGAGCTTAGACGAGTTGATCTGGTCTTTGTGCGTGCCCTCAGTCACGCAAAAAGACCAAAGATGATGTTAGCATTTAGCCTCTCCCAGAATATTCCTATGGAGCCAAACGGGGTTGAAGTTAGAAGCCACCAAACTCTTCCACATTTTCCCCATTTAAATACGGTTATGTGAGTAGTTACACAAAATTAAACATATCGATTTTCTAAGCTGATAAAAAGTGGTACTATATTGTAAGGTGTAATAACACCTTAGGAGCACTTTG
>OMNZ01051141.1:4382-15745 GCA_900303255.1 Lesueurigobius sanzi
CATTTTTACACATCAAATGCCTTAAGGTGCCCACACACTAAAGGATTTTTAATCTTTTGAGACTAAAGGTCTGTGCACAGACCACACACACTTGAGGACAGACATGAGGACACACATACAGTACACACACATGAGGAGTCCCACCAGATCATGCCATGAGAGAGTGTTTTTATTAGACTAAAAATCTGGCTAAAAATCCTCTAGTGTGTGTCCAGCTTTAGTTTATACAAAGTTATTTAGTTTGCTTGTTGTTGTTTGATTAGCAAAGTTCAAACTTATCACTTTATTGTAAAAGACACCTTCAGTTTTATATACTGTACTGTATGTGTTGGTGGCTAGAGTATGACATTGGCCCAGAATGCATTTCTACAGTCATTTTATGGACTGGTCATAGTTGTGAACACAGGAAGCGCTGACGCAGGCGGTTCATGAATGTTTCTCTTTAGCTGACTCAGGTTAGATACCATTAGTTAAGCTGGCAATATTGTTCACGGTCAAAGACAGACAGAAGTTCACATCACAAGAGAGTGTTCATTAGGCTAATACAGTACTAATGCGCTGGGGGCCCCTTCCCGTTGTTTTACATTAGGAAATGGTTGAGGTGGCCCTACGTTCTGATGTGTCCTGACAAAGTGCTGAGATTAGGAAACACTTTTACTACTTTTTACACAGGGCCAAGATTGAGTATGCAACATTAATCGAGATTTATGGCCTTGCGAGAGCTCCAAGTAGGTCAGAAAAACAGCCCTTGTTTGTTTGTTTTTCACTCTCACTTTTTTATAAATCTGATGCCTGGCCCAGATTGAAAAAAGTATAGTGCCTTTGCTGTGAGTATGACAGAAGTCCGTAAAAACTTCATCATTGCAACTAAAATCACAGCAGGCCACTCATTTGTTTAAGTTATGAGATTTATGTCTTTAATCTGAGCTGAATTTTATACATTCTTTGATTTTTTTTTCTAAGAACAAGTTTATGTTTCATCTTTGAGATCATTAAATTATTCAAAGAGCTGGACTCATTTGTATCAATCCTATTCATACGCTGTGATCCTACAAACTAGTTTGCTCCTTATTTTCAATTTCAATGAATTTTGGTGCTCAAAGTTATGAATAACTGGAATAATGAATTGTGCAAGTTGTTAAAACCCTCCAAACCTATTGTGGGATGTTGTTTTACCCTTTGAGTAATGTATACAAAAAATACAAAATAAAACAAAACTGCAATGCCAAATAAGTTTGAAAATATCTGGCTCTTTTCACAACCAAGATTCTTCGAAACATTCCTCGTTAACGGTGCCACATCACTCAGCTGAAGTATTTCATTCTACCCGCTTTAGGTCAAGTGCTCTCACTGATTATCCTCTTTTATCTCTTAATGCTAATTTTCTCAAATCCGGTCTTAAAATGTCTGGCCATTAGACTTAACAAATGATACCATTACAGGCGGATCTGTCTTCATGAAGAGACAAATGTTCAGTGCAGCGTAATACACAACATGACCTTTACAAAAGTTCTATATCAGTGGAAACAAGTAGTTTGCATTCATCATTGCACTTAAACAGAGTCCATAAAGACACTCATGAAACCAGAGCTATTCATATAAATCTAGGGCCTGCGGATGGCAATTTAGACTATTTTCTGGAAACAGACCTTCATTGTATGTGGATTTTTTGACAGCTTAAACTTATTATTAAATAGTTTTAGAAAAACTGCTGTGCCGTGGCAACGGACAGCTTTCCCTATTAACAGCATTGGGTCAAATCAAGCCTGTTTTCCAAGATTCTCAAAGTGCTACTCTGTAGACATTATACATTCACACCATACTCTGTGGTGACGGAAGCGAGGCTGCATCGGCCCCTCCGACCACCACCAACCATTCACTCTCATTCACGCTGACCTATTCTATACATTTTTAGTGCTAGAGAAAACCGGAGCACAAGGAGAACATGCAAACTCCACACTGTAAGGTCCTTGTTACTGTGAAGCACAAGCGCTAACCTACGGGATCAGTCAAGTATTAATGCTAACAGTAAACACCAATTTTAAGTCCTTTTGAAAAAGGCATCTTCTTCTGTTCAGTGAGGTGCATCCAACCATTATCTCTAGCTCATTCCTGTCAGGAATTTTAAAGAAATAATTAAAATGCTGAATCCAGCCACTAGGGAGCAGCCAACATTTTATTTTTTCAAAGGAAGCAATTCCACACCTGTCCAGCAGAGGGCACTGACACTCTCTTATGGCCATACTGCCTTTGCTCTGCCTGATCCTGTGAAATTTCTGAAGCTAAGCAGGGCAGGGCCTGCCTCAGGCTCCATTGTTAAACACAATCAACATCAACACATGTAATGTCCAATCAGGGTTTGACAGTAAATACATAAATGAAAGAATGGATATATAAATATACATTTCAATTAATACCAGCTGTAAAATTGTGAGTGCTGTTTAAGCTGTTTAATGATGTTTTGAAACAGGTCTCTCTTGTAAATGAGACATTGAGTCTCAAGGGGCAAACCTGTATAAATAAAGGATTATATAAGAGTAAAGTAATGTAGCCTGTGTTCTAATTTTGTTTATTTGTGTCATTGTGTCTAAAATAGAATACGGCCATCTAAAGTACACCAGATTTCACCAAATTACATCTGGGTAATTCAAAATGTCCAAATAATTTCCCACCCCTGGCTTAGAACCTGCAACATCCAGATGACTACTTTATGAAAACCTTTACAACAATGGAACCATCCTGAGAGAGCGAGAGCATACATGAACATCCAATCTGTCAACAAAGTCAATAAATCATCCTGGATGTTTGAGAGTTCCATTTTGATGTAAATTATTAATTATTATTAAACTACACTACTATTACTTTAGTACTTTAGAAGTATGGTTTAACTACTATTAAACCATACTTCTGTGCATTGAGGATCGAGTTTTTCTCTAATCAAGTAATTCTGTTGTATGTTTTTAAACTAATTTAATCTGGATATAATGCATCCTGTAAGCATTCGTCCTTTGTCATAACTAAGTGCCTCCTATTGAAAGTAAATCAACTAAGACAACATAAAGCCAGCAAACTCCAGCGCTCTGATACCTACGAATCAATGCCGCTTTTATATTTCCTGCGTGGAGCCTCTCTGATAATGTGATTACGTTGCTGAATGTAAAGCTCGCCTGGAAACCGTCTTTTCCATATTAAACATTCACGTGTAGCGAGATCATTTGAATTTCAATAGGCTCCTCTGGGTTCGGTTTCCCAAGATCAATATGTGTGTTTTCTGAATCTACCTCAAACCCATTACTTTACTGTAAGCTTATAATTATAAAATGTGGCACACTGCAAAAACTGCTCCGGTCTGAAGACCAACTCAAGGGCATATGAATCGAAAAGCATCTAATACAAGCTGAGGCCCACTTTGTAAACACTGCGAGGGATGTTTTTGCAAAATATCATACACTAAAACCCCATTTCTCTTATAGTGCCAAGAGTAATCAAAGTTGGTGGTGTTGTTGTTTAACAAGTACTTCTCCCAAGCTGCTGGTGCCATAGAGGAGGCTGTATCTTCCCCCTGTGGCCCACCACTGACCCCAACACCGGTCACCAACTCCCCTGCTGCAGGAAACCCTCTTTTCTCTTTACAGTCTATTTTGGAATCAGAAGTGCTAGTTGAGTTAGTAAGATTAGATACATCTAAATATTCTTAACTTGATGCAATAGAACCATGGTTTAAGTCTGCAGGTCACATCTCTCCCTACAGACTGGCAATTGAAAATCTGCTGCTGTCACACCTCTTTCCAAAGGTGGTGACAGCTGTGATCTCAACTGTTACAGACCCATCTCCATTCTGCCAAGCCTTTCAAAAATACTTGAAAAGGCTCATCAACACTCCACTCATTCAATTTATTTTGTATAGCCCAGAATCACAACAAAGTCGCCCTGCAGGGCTTCACAAGAAATAGACAGACAATTAGTGAATATTAATTGTGCTGGGGCATCCCCTGTCCTTAGACGCTCCTTCTCGGCAAGGAAAAACTCCAAAAACTCATTGACCACTTGGAATCTAATTGTTAACCCAATGCAATCTGGTTTCAGATCTGGACACAGTTGTGTGGCTTGGTTCAATTGCTATTGTTCTGGACACATACAGCCAGTGAGAGCACAGGGTCTGCCTCTCCGTTAAGGTCTCCCCCAGGGGTCAATCCTAGGCCCCACTTTATTCATATTAACAACATTACTCAGGATCAATCTAATACCCGAATCAGAAGTTTATTGCCATTGTCAATGAGGTTTCACAGACTAGAAATTTTCTTCGGTGTTCTCATGTGACAGGAAACATAAACTTGTAATAATGATAAATAATAAACTATGCGGGAAAAAGACAAAAAAAATTATCAAACTATAAAGCATGCATAAAAATAGAATAAGATAGCAATTTAACACAATACAAGACAGCTGTCCACAGACAACACACAGTTGTCTCTTCGTCTAGCTCCAGACTTTGCACTGCTTTGCCCCAAATACAACGCAGTTTCTCCATTTAAAACTAAACACAAGTAAAACAAAACCTATGGTTTTCAATAGAAACCTCTCACAGATTGACGGCCCAATTGAAATTTTATCTCTGGATGGGTTTGTGTAGGTTCTCAGTCGTCGACGACTGAGAACCTACAGTCGTCTCCCTTCGGGAGAGACACCCTTGACTTGGCACACAAGTGGGAAAGAACCAGCAAAAAGGTATCAACTCTTAGAAACCAGCTTATCTCTGGATGGTTCGCATTTTCAACTTGTCGATCACTACAAGTACCTGGGCGTACCAAAGTCTCTGCTCACCAAAGTCAAACAGAAATGGTTTCTTACATTGCAATAAAGCGTCATTTACACATACAGACAAACAGCTCTTGGTCAAGACTACAGTTCTACAGACCTGGTGGTGACTATTGGACTATTGCTCCATAAACTTGATGTAATGCAACACTGTTCACTGTGTCTTATACTGCCTGATGGAATGGCCCTCTCTCCACACTCCAAACTACAAAGCTTTAAAAGGTAAACTCCCTCAATACCTCAGTTCTCTCTAAACATCCATAACCCCAGTGACACCCTGTGCTCCAGTAGTTAGAAAAACCTCTCTGTTCCCAGAGCCCGCACATCATTCAGGCCAATTTTCACGTACTACATTCTCAGCTTCTAATGCCTGGAGTCATACAGTAAACTTAATTTGTGTCAATTGCGTCTCAACTCAATCTCTGCAATACTCCAAGATCACTGCACATGTTTTAAATTGTTATTATGCGTTCCATGTTGCCTGCTCACCTTGGTTGGAGCTGTTGGAGGGGAAGCGGTCACTCTTCTTGAGGGTGCGGAAGTGGACCTTCTTGCTGGCCTGGCTCTCCCCGTACAGACCGATGGACTGCACCTGTATTATGTAGTCGGTCTCCTCCTCCAGGTCCCAGAGCACACAGGAGCGACTGGTGGTGTTTACCTCCCGAATGAACCGCTGCATGTGCCCGTCCTGTCTCTGCAAATACATATACATACATTGGCCTTGAGTGACATAACCTAGAATGTTCCACAGAGTAACTTTAAGGCAAGCACTGCAGGTTACATGTTACAGACATGAATATGTGAAAAAAAAAGTTTTCTGTTATTTTATGTTTTCATATAAAAACTAAAAACTTATTTTATGCATACAAATTCCCGAAATTGCCTATATTTTCTAACCTGGCAGAAGTCAGATTGATAAGTGTAGCACTCTAAATTGAGTTCTACACATCATCAATCTGGAGCCTCCCGTGCAAACTGTCCGTGAAAAGGAGGACAATCAGTACAATACTTTGAGCTGATTGGGCCCCAGTTAGTACACGCCTTCCTAAATGCAGTTTTAGCCAATCATAGCCATAGCCATAGTCACATAAGTCATGTGACGTCTCACCCGCAGTAGGAAATCTAGTCGGGAGGGAAAGCACAAACATCTTTTCCATCTACAAACACACAAAGCGATCCCCTTGCTCTTTTTTTTTTTTTTTTAAGGAGAAATGGTCGGTATTTCAGCTAAAATAGAGTCAATTGTGGCATCTACGAAGTCCTGAGGTATCCATGTTTGTTTTTGCCGGGGCTGACTGTCATACCTACATATCCCGCCCCAAGCTGTCATTGGTCTGAACCACTGGTTGTGATGAGACGCACCTACTGTATCCGCTGCTGCCTTTCAAGATGGACTTATTGTGAAAAATTCAGATCTTGTGACAATTCATCTTGCAGCGCAAGGTTACTGTATATATTTTCAGTGACCAACTCTAAATAATGAAAATAGCCAGGTTTAAATCTATGTATATTATACTAGTTATTTGTGAAAGAATCTATAAAAAGTCTAATTTCATACAGTTTCGCCTTGTTTTTTAGTGTTCAAAACTCAATAAATTAGACTAGGAATTAAATATTGAAAAATCCCTTCAAAATCCTACAAACCTACAAGACTGGAGAGGTTGTCGCCACAATATGAGAAAATGTATTTTGAGAACATCATTAAAGTTACAATTTCACATGGTTCTATGGAGAAACATTGAATCAGTGCAAAAAATACTCTCCTTATTATAAAGATTAGGTAATTTATTTGTTTCTAGGGGGAAATTTGTATGTTAGGACAGTGTTTCCCAACCAGAGGTTCGCAAGAGCTCAGAAGGGGGCACTTGGAATCATTTCTGATACAAAATGAGATAAAATTGAATTGTATTTTTGATTATTATGTTATGTAGCCTTTTTACTGATAAACAGGAGTTTTAATCATTCACTTTCTAGCTATCATCAAATCCATCGAGGCAGGGGGTACTTGGAGTATAAATAAAAGGCCAAAGGGGAACGCATGACAAAAAAGGTTGGGAACCACTGTGTGAAAATTGCACACAGTCTCCCTTTAAGCAACAATGCTGTTTTGGAGAGTAACCACATTAAGTCTTTTGTTTCATCTTCCCATTATATCGCTCCAGCCAATCGACTGTCCAAGTACCTGGATTTGCATATTGATTTGACATTGATTTTCATGCCGAACATCGCCTCCTCCTCCATAACAAGTGAATCCTCTCTCTCTCTCTCTCTCTCTCTCTTCGTGTTATTTTCCCATAGGTACAGTATATTTGTCAATTTCAAGAACTGGCCTGTACTTACTGAAGACAATGAAAAACGGTGCTCTAAAAACACAAAAAGAATAAAAGAACCAACAACGTCTCAGGAAATGTAGCGTGACAATGAGAACGCAAGGTGACCATGCAGGAAATGTTAAGGTGCGGTGGAACAGCATGTCCACTGCTTTATTACATGAACAGTTGGCACCTGGTTCTCACCATATGGCGTCTGGAGTGGAAATTGGAAAGTCGTGCCGCGATAAGTTTCGAGTAAACACCCGGGGCATGAACGTTCAAGCCAGTTTTATTTATTGACCTTTTAGATTGTTATTTGTGCTATTTTTGGCCCCAAGCAAGAAGACAGATTTTTCACTGCTCTGTGTGCGCTCGGCCCATCTGTAAGAGCGGCTCTGTGCCAGATGTCTGAGCCTGTACAGCCCTCTGTGATTGAATATGAACTCTTTACTTTTTAAACTGCCTGCAACCTTGAGTAGCTGTGAAGCAAAAGCAATAATTTAAGAGGGAATTTGCTGAAATTGACATTGAAATCGTGGTCGTTGTCAAGTTGAACCACAACTCCTGTACTTTTCTGTATAAAGATAGAGATGACCTAGAGATGACCTCTGGCTTCTACACAAAACATTTGGAGACTAAGAAACAAAACTGTATCCATATCTTCTCACCTAGCTTTCATACTTGTCTTGTGTCTGAAATTGCTCACAACAAGTAGATCTAACTTCATGTATATTCATTACCTGTACAGCACTTTGGTCAACTGAAGGCAAACTCACAAGAACTCTCTTTTTATACAGTGTATGTATATTTAAAAAAAAAAATCAATCCACAATCTTCGATTTGTGTTTGTGTTTTGTTGAGCAAAATGCAGAAAAGGTAAATAGGACACAAATCTATTCTTCAACACTTGTAATTCAAAGTTTTCCAGAGTTACGACTTGGTGGTGTTCTTTTTCTTCCCAACAGCAGTAAGCAGCTCCATTTGCTGCTCTGCATTCAGAAAGCAGCCTGATGGTCTCTCTTGACAAATCAGCCGAGCCACATTTCATTTCTCTCTGAGGCTCAGCAGACGACATGTATTCCATGCAAAACAAAAAAGTTGCTAAAAATATAGACGGGAGTGAAAGTAACTCTTTTGTGATACTTAGCATGTACCTATAAACCCAGAACAAAACAGCCGACAAAATGTATAGTTTGAAGAGAGACATTGCGCTCTCTGCAGTGAATTCAAATGAATACAGTGCACAAAATACAGATTATTCCTGAAGGTGTATTTCTATCCTCGTAAATGGGAGAAAAGTCAGGACACATTGCGGCTACGGCTCAATGCCAAACCCCGCGATTTGCCAGAAATCGAATACCAGCAGTTTTTCACTTTGAAGCTTCCTTTGTTGTGTAATTATTGATTTAAAATGAGGACGTAGTGTCACGGCCTCGATCTTTCATTCAGTCTAAGACGAGGCAACAACAGAAATGTACCTGCTGTGAGATGGAGAAGCCGATGATGGTGTCTCCCTCCGGCACGTCCCAGGACACAGTGGCGGAGTCGGCCTGCAGGCGCAATATGGAAACATTCACGGGAGCTGGGGGCCGATCTGGGAGAGAAAAGAGACATTCATTTGTTAATTCGCCGGACACAAGAGGGGCACCTTTGCACTGACATTTCTTTTCATTTCTATATTTTTCTATCTTGTCTTTTTGCAGTGATTAAGGTGAAAGAATTGGGCACAAAATGCTACAAAGGCCTTTGGCAGAAGCCCCTGGGACGCCGACTGACAGATCTTTCTATAGCAGTAAGGCACTGTTGCAAAGGCTGCCTCAGATGGAGCGGAGAGATGGGATTGTGGGCAGAAAGGGCCTACAGTCTGTCCTCTGGGCTTTTGTTGTTCATGTATCTCGAATGGATTTCATGTGTATCGCCCAGAGTAACCGATGCAATGTGGGAAAATGTATGAGGAGACAGACCAATGAAATTCTGATTTACTATTGTCCAGTCTTGACTAGTTATATTTTTCTGAAATTTGTATTTAGTTTGTACCGTGTTGGATAGTTTATGTAAAAACTTAAAATTTGCAAATGTTACCTCATGGAATGGTATCAAACACTCCACTGACTGGCATGATTTACACGGAAAAGGTCGAACAAGAAAGCCATTTAGGGGGTAATTTATCAAGACAGGTGCTAAATAGCGAGCGCAAATTGAAAAATGAATTATGCTATTTTGTGGCTGTGTTGCACCCAATTAAACTTTTGAAATCATGCTTTATACAGTATTAGGGCCTCAAATCTGATATATAAATGAGAAAATTCTCTACTCGTTTTGCACACAAGCAAATGCTTGGTAAATGGCCGCCTCAGTTGTTAGATCCAGGCAATAAAGGGGAGCAACGAAAAGGTTAACGCCCCCTTTTAGGGTAAACCAGAGCCGCATCCAGAGATGAATTTTCATTTCTGGAGAATATAATTTTATGCATTTAATATATTTGTCTAATATAAAGGGGAAGCAAATCAAGAGATTTGTTGCTGTAGAAGATTCACAGAGAGAGCAGTTAATGTTTTAAAGTGGCTAAAGTTAGCAGGAAGTTAGCATGTTCTGACTCACATTTTGCGAGATCGCTATGTGAAAAAACTTAGTGAAATCGGGATCGATTGATTAACTTACCCATAAAGTCTCTCAGCTATTGGCAGAGAATTCATGTAATCCTTAGTTTGTCTGTCCATGACGGCTTTGTGCTAGTAGCAAAATGTGTGAGTCCGAACATGCTAACTTCCTGCTAACTTTAGCCACTGTAAAACATGAACTGTCCTCTCTGTGAATCTTCTACAGCAAAAAATCTCTTCATTTGCTTCTCTTTTATATCAGACAAATATATAAAACACATAAAATGATATTTTTCAGATCTCAGTCGATGTCTCCACATTCATCTCAATGGACGCGGCTCCGGTTTACCCTAAAAGGGGGCGTTAACCTTTTCGTTGCTCCCCTCTATAGGTCAAACTATCAACTCCATATCTATTTCACATGTTTGGTTTGCAGTATTGTAAGGAGGAGAGAACTAGTAAGTGTTTATATTTCATCCACCTGCAATGTAAATAATTTTGGCTGCAATTAGCAAAACTTAAATGATAGGAACGACAATTCATGACAGATGGCAACGTATGAGTCCTTATCACAAATCCAAGAGTAGCAATTATATTCCTTTTGTCCCCAAATCATGCAAAGATAGTAATGAAAACTCATATGCATATGCAGCACGAGGGCCCTTATCTTTCAGAGCACATCAACATGTCTGCTCGAAAGAAAAACATGACATGAATTGGACACTAACGTAAACCCCGGACAGCGCCTCTTATCTCCGTCTTCGCTTTTATCTCTCTGCCGCTGTCCGTCACTCCTCTCCCTCACAGACAATCAAGATGGCCCCCGTGTTCAGTCCAAAAGGTGACATTGAGGAGCACGCCGGGGCCCAGGGGTCAGGCGATGGCTATCAGTCGGCGGATAGAGTCGTCCGCGTCTGTTGAGAGCACCGCGAACCGCCGAGGGTGAGGTCAGGAGCAGGTATGCACGCTCCTCCAATGAATCCTATCACAGCAGCAGATTGCTTTCTGCGCGCTAATAGTTAAAGTGTGGTGAGAAATGTGAGAAGAAATTAATTTGATCGAAGGAATGGAGCTGTTGATGCCAGAGGTTAAGAGGTCTGGTTTTTCTTATTTCTGCTCTATAATAAGAAGTCCCTGGAAAGAACATGTTTAGGCCAGATATGTTATGATTTTTCTACTGAAGGAGAACGGTCTGTAATACTCTTGTAAGATGTACTGTATATAGCCTTGACAGAGCGGGTCGTTTCATAGTCAGAAGGTCGGGGTTTCGAATACCAGCTCCTGTCCTTGTGTCCTTGGGCAAGACACTTCACAGCCTGTATGAATATAGTGTGTAAGTGAGTGTTTGGTGGTGGTCGGAGGGGCACAGATTGGCAGCCTCGCTTTCATCAGTCTATCCAACAATAGTATCTGACCACCACCAGGGCTGGACTGGTCAGTGGGAGCACCAGGATTTTCCCCGTGGGCTGACGCACTATTGGGCCCAGGTTTTAGCAGTGGCCCAATCCGAGCGATCACAATGTTGTCACGTCCGGGGCTTGAGATTTGGGTCATAATCGAAAGGACAAGATCGCGGCCGAAATGAGTTTCCTCCGCAGGGTGGCTGGGCGCACCCTTAGGGATAGGGTGAGGA
>OMNZ01051154.1:0-13372 GCA_900303255.1 Lesueurigobius sanzi
TCGTCACTGTACACTGAATTTCACCCAATTTTACTGGAGAATTCCTGAGAAAAATGAAGGCCAAAGTGCTTACTCAGTCAATTTGAACATGCAAAATGTCATATTTCTTAATATTTGGAAAGGGATTACAGTAATCTCTTCATAGATTACAAACATTTCTCAATGGATTATTATTACCCTTCATACCCTCTCACTGTACACTTAATTTCACCAGATTTTACTGTAGAATTCCTGAGAAAAATGAAGGCCAAAATGCTTACTCGGTCAATTTGAACATGCAAAATGTCATATTTCTTAACATTTGGAAAGGGATTACAGTAATCTCCGTCCAGGTCCCCCCACCCCACGGGGAGGACCTCCAGGGACCTTGTGCTCATAATCATATTCAGCAAATTTTATATCCACAAATGTAAATTATCCTCTTCATCTCTACTTTTCCCTGTTGTTAGTAGTGATTTTGAACTTGTCATCTATCTCAAAGAAGTTGAACCGAAAGGCAATTTACTTATATGAACAATAAATATATGAAAATAGTTTGTCATAATAGGCAAAAATTCTTCAGTTTTCATCTGTTTGTCATAAAGTAATTTATATTTTATTTGATCTTATTTATTTTCTTTATTATTAGTACTCTTTATATCCACTGGCATTCTTTCATTCATTGTATCTTGTCATTATTCACAAGATACATTTTTTTTTTAAAGTAGGCGTGTTGAGTAGTGACGTCACTACTCAACACGCCTCTCTTGCAGGCCGCAGACAGACCCATCTCATATTTTTTCCCTCAATCGTGACCTCAAAATGTAGAATTGTGCCATCCCTACAGGTTAGACCACAGGAAAGAAGTTTTCTTTTGCCGCTGTTTAATTTTCAATGGCTTTGGGATGTTTAGCCGACACTGACATTCATGTGCACAA
This sequence comes from Lesueurigobius sanzi, assembly GCA_900303255.1. Classification (NCBI taxonomy): domain Eukaryota; kingdom Metazoa; phylum Chordata; class Actinopteri; order Gobiiformes; family Gobiidae; genus Lesueurigobius; species Lesueurigobius sanzi. The sequence continues at coordinate 918 of OMNZ01051154.1, forward strand.
GAAGCATTTTTCCTAACAGTTGTCCTTATGAGTAAAATGGAAAACGTGGAGTTTTAGGGAAGCACACAAGACGCATGAACATTAGTCAGGGAGAAGCAGAAGTTCATAAATTACATGTAGAAGTTGTCTGGTGTTGTCTATTTAGCAGCATGGCAGCGTGTCCGGAGCTCACCTTCAACGCGGATCATGGATATTTGGAGGGTCTGGTTCGTGGGATGAAAGCCGGGATCCTGACACAGACCGACTATCAAAACCTGGCTCAATGTGACACACTTGAAGGTAAGGTCAAGGCCAAGTTAGCAGATGGGGAAATGTATTAAACAGCTGTCGCTCCTTTGTAGTTGCTGCCAAAAATGTGTCAAGTTGTGATTCCCTTTACGCAGACGATAACGTTGTCTTCAGCAATCATGTGAGCTATGTAATGTAAAGTTATTTATGTCAGAAGACCACTGACCTGAAGGGCAGCAGGGCTCCCATTCACTATTACTAGATTTATATCGACACATTTGCAAATGTTTTAATCTTAGGCTTCATTCAGGCTTTATGGAGTACTTACTTATTAGTAAAATTTCCTGGAATAGTAGATTTACCCTTGATTTGACTAAACAAATCATAAAATGTACTTGAAATTAGACACGTTTTCTTATTTTAAAGATTTTAAAGAGAGATTGTTTGTTCTACTTATTTTAATATAATTGCACTTATTTCTCGATCACTTTTGCGTTATGCGGCGTAGCCCTTCTGGGTCCATGGGCATTTTTTTGTATTATTTTCACCTGGTATTTACTGTATTTTGTTTTATTGCTTTTAAAACACCTCCTCATGATGCACCATCAATAAGGAAGGGAAGGGATTCTTATTTGTATAGCGCTTTTCATATGATACAGTCACACCCAAAGCGCTTCACACATGAAAGGGAGGGGTTAATTCACTCCATGCTGATGGTGGTAAGCTACATTTGTAGCCACAGTTTCCCCTGGGGTAGACTGACAGAAGCGAGGCTGTTCACATCTGCGCCAACGGTCCCTTCGACCACCACCAACCACTCACACTTAGGCATTGGGAGAAGTGTCTTGCCCAAGGATACAACGACAGTCTGCACCTGCAGGAGCCGGGATTCGAAAACCCCCGACCTGCCGATCATGAGACGACCCGCTCTACCATCTGCCGCACTGTCTCCCAACCAAGAGCTTGGACTCTTTGTTATCAGAACACATTGAATTTGTATCATCTGAATGCAGTAGTCGGTTCATATCAATGAAATACTCATAATAGAAGCAGAAAAACAACCAAAAAAAAAATTAGGTGAAAATTGAACTTCTCACCTCTCTCTTTCCCTATATGTAAAACATCAATAATGAAGGCTGTGGAGTCTGGACATGAGAAAAATGTTTTTTGGGAAGAGCTGGTTCAGGACATGTAAAATAAAGGTTGTAGATACTGTAGAAAAACCACACAAAAATGTAGGTGACCATTGCACTTTTATGATTATTATTCCACTAATATATTCTTCTATAAACACAAAAGGCTATGTGCCATCTGTGTTTATTCTCCATGTTGGTCAGGATGAAAAAGTCAAGTTTTAGTGTGTGTTGCCTGTGTTGAGGTAAAAACCATCCTTGTGATGACCACTATAAAACTACATGTCCTTTTCACAGATCTTAACCTACAGCTGCAGAGCACAGACTATGGTAAACTCCTGTCTCCAGACGAACAGGACCTGTCTGTGTCTCTGATGGACTCCAGACTCCGAGAGAAACTGGCGGCTGAGTTCAACTATCTGCGCTGCAACGCTCTGCCTCAGCTCTCCACCTTCATGGACTATATCACGTAGGCCACTCCGTAAAAGGCGTTGTGTGTTACTTAGGTGAAGCTGGGGTTTCAGATTCAGTCCGAGCGGGATCGGACGAGAACATGGAATGAAAACTGATATGCAAGTTAAAATGACTTTTAAAAATATTATGACCTCATTTGAGTCATTTCTTTTTGCCAAATTGAGGCAAAAAATTTGATTTTCTGATCTAATTCTTCAGTGTACAAGATATTTAATCTTAATCCAGGTGCAATAATGTGTCTTTTCCTGTTGTAAGTTAAAAAATATGTTTCTCAGTTGTACAGGAGTTGTCCATCGTAGGCAAAAATTCTTCAGTCTTGATCTGTACCAAAGATCATTAAGCTGATGAAGAATTTTTTCCTACGAAAGTTAAAAAAGACTTACTCCATTGGCAGGTACTGTTCCTGACCTACTCAAATCAAGGTTAAATATTATAATTTCAAGAAAATTTGACTTTGGCTTTTGCAATGTGAACGGTTGTTGTAAAATCTTCTCTTTCTCCAAAACACTAACGTCAACATGACTTCTGCTGTTTCACTGTCTTGTAAAAAATGAATCAAAACTATATCTGTGTTGCCATAGTTACGGCTACATGATCGACAACGTGGTTTTGCTGATCACCGGAGCGCTGAGACAGAGGGAGGTGTCCGAGCTGCTGCCCCGGTGCCACCCTCTGGGCACCTTCGAGCAGATGGCAGCAGTGGGCATCGCTCGCACCCCGACCGAGCTCTACTCCTCCATCCTGGTCGACTCGCCTCTCGGTAAGACTCCTCATGAATAAGAATGTCATGATGGAGAAATCATAAAATACCAATAATATACTGTATGTCGACCAAACAATTACAAAGAGTCCACTTTGACTGCAGTCTACTCAGCCTTCTACAGCCAGAAGTCATCTCCATTTTCCTCCCAAAACCTTCAAATATGACATAGGCAATTATAGATGGACAACACTGCAAAAAGTAATCTAAAAATAAGTCAAATTTTAAGTAAATTTTTCCTTGATTCGAGTGACTATTTTCAACAAATCTGCCAATGGGGTACATTTTTTACACTTGAATTAAGAAAAAAGATCTCAAAATTACAGTGCCATGAAGAAGTATTTGCTCCCTTCCTGAATTTTTTTTGTATTTGTCACACTTAATGTTTCTGATCATCAAGCCAAACTTTATATCACACAACGACAACCCCCGAAAATACAGAATGTCGTTTTCAAATTATTACATTTATTAAGGGAGAAAATAATCCAAACCAATCAGACCCTCTGTGAAAATAAATAAATGCGACCCTTTGCAGCGATAACTGAAATTAAATGTTTGTGATAAGTGGTGATGAGTTTTTAACATTCAACACAGAAGAATTTTGGTCCACTCTTTGCAGAATTGTTTCAACTCAGTCATATTAAAGAGCAATGAGCCTCATTCATGAAACAAACTTACGCACAAATGTGTTCTTAAATTAAGGCCGACTTAAGAACTTTTTTGGCATTCACAAAATGTGTTCTTAGCTAAAGAATTCTTCTGTCTTCGTCTTCAAAAAAACAGTCAGATCTGTGTATTTTATTTTACCTTTACAGTTTCAGCTGCTTGAACTGCTGCCTTCCTCAGAAGTGTCACCTGATGTTACGGTGACGTGTCTATAAGAAAAGAAACCAGCATTGTTACTAGAAGACCTTATGAACCTAATCGGACTACTAAGTATGGTTACTTCCAAAAGTTACTCACATGTACTTGAGTAAACGTAAATGAGTACTGCGTCATGCTCATATACATTTGACATACGCCATGTGTCTTTGTATTTCCATAGTCAATATAATGTAAAGTCCATGATAATGAGGGGAGTGTTCTTAGTGTCACGTTCATGAATTTGACACCATTTTTTTTTTCGCATCGGGAAACTTCTTAAAGTGGTTCTTCAGAAAACATTCATGACTGTGGCCCATTGAGCTTGAGGTCTCAAATGTTGGATGTTCACCTTCAGGATTTCCTGTAAACAGCAGAATTCACTGTTCCATCAACGACTGCAAGATCCAGAAGCAGCCAAGTGGACCCATACAGACCATCACTCTTCCATGTTTGACTGTGGACATGATGTTCTCTTTATCAAATGTTCTAGTATTTTTATGCCAAAAAACACTTGATACATGACATACTTTTCGCACAAATAACAATGGCAAATGGTTTAAAAAGTATTTGAATTTGCTTCCTCTCAGGTCAGTTCTTCCAGGACGCGGTGTCTGAGAGCAGTCTGGATGAGATGGAGTCTGAGATTCTGAGAAATAAACTGCACAAGGTAACAACAAATCATTTTAGTGCAGGGTTTGGTAGAGGCCAGGACCCAGAAAAGACACTTAAAGTTAACAGCGACGCCCTCAAAACTTTACTACAGGTCACAGCCTTCACATTTGAGACGGCAATAACCTTGTCATTGTTTTTTTTGTTTTTTTTTCAAAGGCATATTTAGAGTCCTTCCATGCATTTTGCAAGAACGCCGGTGGGACCACTGGAGACATTATGTGTCCTGTTCTTGAGGTAAATGCCATGTGTAATGTTGATTCATTTGCAATTATCAAAACACTTTACATGATGTAAAAGCTGTTTCTGTTTAAATGTTTTGTTTTGTGGTTCTCAATCCAATCTGAAAGCAGAGTGAGCCCTACACTTGACTAAACTATGGTTAAAACCAGTTTGTGAAATTAGTGAGACTTGTATTTGTGTCTCATCTGCGTAGGTTTCCTCGGGGTTCTCCAGTCTCCTACCTCTAAAAATATGTACAATAAGTTTTCCTCTAAAGGACTACTGATGGAAATTAGCATGGTGCTAAATCTGGGGCAGCCATCTTTTTAATGTAACTGCACATTGTCCTTTCATTAAACTAAACTCTGGTATGGAAGCCCATTGACAGAAAGTATGACCATAGTGATACATTGGAACTAGAGCCTTTCAAACAGTGCAAACAGTTTTTTTCTGGTCATGTCATTACTTTTTAAGTATTGACTTGAGGCAGTGATGCAACAACAGTAGAATGAATGGTGTTAAATAGTGCTAAGACCACAAAACAAACCATAAACATCCCTTTAAAGATTAAAGAGTAAATTATACCTTGAGTGAGATACCTAGATTTACCAGCAATACAACAAATCCCAAAAAATTACTGCATCTCAAATTCGAATGTTTTATCAATGAAAAACGTGTCCCCGATTTTACATCACTTGCTATTGGCATTAGCCTCACCATAAAGTCACAAGATGGCCGCCATGTTTGCCACGTCAACAAGCGTCATGTCCAATGTAGAGATTAAAAGACAAAACTCATAATTATGACTTTTGAGATTTAAACTCATACTATCTGTTTTATAGTCATAATTATGAGTTTCATACATGAGTAAATGGGAATCTTATTTGTATAGCGCTTTCATATGACACAAGTCATCCAAAGTGCTAGGCAATGTGGGTGAAGTGTCTTGCCCAAGGACAGTGCGCACTTGAGGGAGCTGGGATTCGAACCCTCCGGTCATGAGACGACCCGCTCTACCATCTGCACCATTGTTACCTCATACTATTTGGCCAGGACTGTGTGTGGAGGAATAGCACATTTTTCTCTCTTTTACATGACATTTGTTAATGATTATCTGTGCTTTCATTGATATTTAACTCTGCAACTCAACTATTGGTGAACCGGGGTTGTGTTCGATAATAACCACTATCTCACAGATAAAGTCTTAAGAGTTGTGGTTTTGCAGTTCGAGGCTGACAGGAGAGCATTCATCATCACAGTGAACTCCTTTGGGACGGATCTGACCAGTGCTGACAGACGTGCTCTCTATCCCAGTTGTGGTAAGCTTTACCCTGAGGGGCTGCAGCTCCTGGCAAAGGCAGAGGACCCAGAGCAGGTCAAGGCCGTGGCCGACTGCTATCCCGTGAGTGTTCAAAATCCCACGCCTCATGTATCAATGTTACATGTATGTGTATGAAGGAACTCAGGCCCTGCACTCCCCACAGGAATATAAAGTGGTGTTTGACGACCCTGAGCAAGGATCTGATTACAGGAGTTTAGAAGACAGATTCTTCGAGAAAGAGGTAATGAGAGGTCTTATAACATCTTAGCTCTGTGCTTATGTAATGTTATTCTTGCTGACAACATTCATCTTCACGGTGATATGGTTTGGCTGCATAGCAATAACACAGTGTTTTTCAAACTTTTCCCCTCAAGTACATCTCATAAAATATTTGTCCACCAGGCCAATATTATGATCGAATCAGAATGAAACCGGGTCTAGAAAGGGTCAAAAATCGCTCTAAATCGAACAATATTTCAACATTATTAAAGCATAAATGAATACAATCGAATAAAGCTTACAAATCGCAGATGACCCTGAATACCAGTAAGAAGCAAGTGGTTAAGAACAACTGAAATAGTAGCATACAAGGAAATAATGAAACATGTGTGCCTATAGTGACAACATCACCAGGTGCTATGATTTACAAGGAAAACAAAACAAGCAAATTAAAATACATATTATAGCTGTACAGTTTGTATCGTGTCTGACCATACAGCTGAGAAAGGCTGTTGTGTTGAGCCACTGATATCTTTATTGCCTTATGGTTTGGTGACGAGACTAATCTGCCCTTGACTTTGCCAGAGTCCAATTGCGGTGCATTCTTCTGGTTATTTAAATTGATATAAATGATCGAGTAGGACAGCGTGTTACGGTCGCCCCCAAAGCATTGTTTTTGCTCGAGATGCTGATTTTGGACGCGTCAACCGCAACCGCTGCATATTAAAAACCTTTGACCCCGAACCAATCACTCTAAAATACAGTCGACCTAGCCAACATACACATCGGACAAGAAAACCCACATTATCTGAGACCTAATTTTGCTGAGAGCCACAACTTCTCTATCGTTTAAGGTTAGGGTTAGGTTGGATGAGCAGTTCATAAGGGGGGTAACCTGAAATGGGGGTACTTTGAAGTCTTTACACTGGTTCAAAAGAGCCATTTCGGTCATGAACATCACATCACTGGCATGGGGCATTCTTGGAGCGACCTTTCAGTTATTGTATGGACAGGATAAGTCCATACAATAATACATATAATGCATAGGTTTATACACGTTGAACCAGGGCAGATGGATTCACGTTGGCTGTCATGTTAATGGATGCAATATCTCTCTATATCTCCAGGAAATTGCATGTACACCTGGCAAACGGCAGTCTGAGAGAATGTGAACTGAATTTGCTACGGTCACTCCACTCACTCAAGAATCCACACGCTAGTTATCAGCAAAAACATGCTGTTTAAGGGTTCCACAAAGGTGGTCTGTATTGGCTTGTTTTAGTGTTTGATAGGTTGTGTGCACGTGCCATGACAGCATTCTGAAGAGGCTATGGTTTAAAGTTGAGGTGGAGGGCAGCTGAAAATGATACAATGGAAACTATGGTTTCTAGTCTAGTCTTAGTCTTAGTTTATTGCTAGTTCCTCTGTAATTCCTGGGCCAATCCACATGAAAGAAAAACTGTCACAAAGTTCAAGGTCTTCTCTGTCAGCACATATCAACTAAGGTCTAATTTTTTTTCTCAGAAAGGTGTCCAAAAGTGGTGACAATATTCAAAAACATGTGCCTGATTATGGCCAGTAGAAAGGACTTTCAGCCATAAGAATAATATGGCAGTTTAGTGAATTGAACTGTCAAATACTGATCAAGTTCAACATTTCGTCAATTTTCTTTTTGGAAATGTCTTTCAAAAACAGTTTATTTCCCATAGAGTTGTATTGGCACCTGCTCCAACTAAAATACAATTCTATAACATCTCTCCAATAATAAAGTCATTCTCACCAGAACAGTCCAGCGAGCTGCTTAAAGATAGAAACATCCTAAAGCAGTGGTTCTCAACTGGTGGGTCTGGGCCCAAAGGTGGGTCACGAGCCTCTCCTGAGGGAACATTTTTAAAATACTGTATGTACCTGCTACAAATGCACAAAAACATTTCCGAGTCTGTTAAGTGGAGACACTACAGGCAAAACTCCATATTTTCTGTTTTCAGATTTGCTCTCACATGGAATTTTCACATGGAAACAAATAATGTGTAATTATTGCACTGATGTTTCTCCATAGAACTACAGTATATGGGAAATTGTAACTTCAAAGGCCACTTCATCAAAATGCATTTTTCTGCCATTATGTTTTATTAAATCGTTAACTTTAGTAGCTCCTATTCACATTATTCAGCCTCGCCCACTTTTATTGTCTAAGCATTTCCTCTTTGTCTTAGCACTTCCTGTGAGCTGGAATTTCCACTGTTGTCAATGTAAGAGAAATTAGAAAATAAAATGGGAATGAACAAAATACTTGTGAAAAAGCTCAAAGGAAATACGTCTGTGTGGCTCCGGTTTAATTTCAGGGGAACACGACATGAAAAAAGTGACCTGAAATGACTAATTAACGATATTATCACTTACTTTTTGTTGTCACTCTAATTGGCTAAATATAAATGTGAGATGTTGCACCATCAAGGCCAATATCAGCTCAAGCCAGACCGGCAGTTTGACCAAAAACACAAGATGGCGGCGCCCATTACAAAATCCTGAATAAGGTGAATAGACTCCAAACTTCCCAGTCTTGTATTCAGCAATATTTTGAAGGTTTTTTTCAGTAGGAATTTTCAATATTATAATCCTAGTGCAATTTTTTGTGTTTTGAACCCAAGCCCAATTTTGGCCATTGACAGTATACGCAGAAAACAAACATTACATGTATATGCAGCAAATGTGATATCACTCAATTACATTTCTCCCTCTTTAGCTTTATATGATTATTCAATATTATTCAACTGTAATTTGTAGGGAAAGTACTGTATTGTGGATTACTTATATATCCTAAATCCAGTTCTTATTTGGGTAGTGACACCACACCAGTTGAGATCCACGGCTTGACAACGTGAGAAGAACCTTTGTCTGCAATAAACTGGACTGGATGTTTTTGTTTGTTTTCCAGGTGAAGCTGAATACACATGCCTTTCTGCAGCAGTTCCACTTTGGAATATTTTATTCATATGTTAAACTGAAGGAGCAGGAGATTCGCAACATTGTGTGGATCGCGGAGTGCGTCACACAGAGGCAGAAGTCTAAAATCAACAACTATATTCCCATTTTTATGTGAAGTAGACGCATCGTACCCACATCAATATAGGATATACGTAAGTGCAACAGATGAGGGGTGATGGTACTCAGTTACATTCAAATATACAGTATAAGGACATGTATTTGGTTAATTGTAGTTCTTTGAGTAGTCTTGTGACACAGTACTTTTTCTTCTACATATATTAGTAATTTGTAAGTATCAACATTCCTACTATAGAGCAAGAAAAAAAAAACACTGTGATAGGTGACAAAAGCTTTGTTAACATAAAAAGAAATAATAATAAAGTTTTGTTTCATGCACCTTATATGAATTATTTGTTTATGCATTTATACACATATTTTTCATATTATTATATATATATATTTTTAAGTTTCGGCCAGGGGTGTCCAAACCTTTTTCATCAAGGGCCAAATATTGAAGAATATATGCAGCGCCAGCTCCAGAACAAACTGACTGAGGGTGCATTTGTGGTTCATTGCGGTGCAAATAGATCATTGTGTACAATTGTTACATTGTGCCACTAAAACTGAGGGTGCTAACTTTTTAAAATGAGGTTGCCCTTTTGCACCCTTGTAGATCCGGGCCTGTATAGTATATGGCATGGAGGGCCACAGATCAGTGGCCAGTGCAGTCAAGCATTCAAGGTTTAACCTTTCTCCACATCTGTTTTAGTCTGGAACTTGATTGTGTAGTATTATTAAACTTGCAGAAAAAAAAAAATCTCTGGCTATGTGTGCTAATTCAACAAGTAGCTTGTAGGCCACAAAAAAGTGGTCTGAGGGCCGCATTTGGCCCCCGGGCCACACTTTGGACACCCCTGGTTTACACCTGAACTTAAAGTCTTTTAGGGGAAGGGAATCTTATTTGTATAGCACTTTTCATATGACACAAGTCACACCCAAAGCTTCACAGATGAAAGGGAGGGGGGTTCATTCACTCCATGCTGATGGTGGTAAGCTATATTTGCTCTATACACAAAATGTTACTTAGTAGAATATGTAGGTTCAAGTTATTTTTCATTTACTTATTTGTATACTCTTGCTTGAGTAAATATAATGGCTACTCTACCCTCCTCTGCAGCAAATACATGAAAAAATAGGTAAACATATTAGTTTTACTTTATTACATTCCACCACTGTCATGATTATTACTGCATTATAACATTAAAGGTGCATTATGTAACTTTTTACGTGGAAAAACTACTTGTTATTAGTGCGTGTTTGACCCGGTGGCTGTATGGGTTGAGCATGACGCCTTTGCTTTCCATCACAGCGGCCTCCATCACGCCGCAGGAGCACGAAACCCTAAAAACAATGGATCCTGGAGTGTCATAAAGTGCAGGTGAATAGGGAAATAATTAAATTGAGTGATATCAATTTGAAACTTTTGCCGTTTATTACTGACATAAATATGAGAAAAAAATGTTTTGCAAGTTTTCTGTCATTTTATGTTTTGATATAGAAATCAGGCATTTAATGTGTAAAAATTGACATAATTGCCTATATTATTTTCGGCGATGAACTCTAAATAATGGACAGAGCCAGGTTTAAATTCATGGTTTTATTTTATTGATATATTAGTTACAAAGATTTGTTCAGAGGGTATGCTGGATATTTTGTTTAGTTTTTGAATAAGCTAGTTTATATTGAATAAATCTGTAAACATTCAAATTCTGACATGTTTTTGGGGTCAAACCTCAATAAATCATCAGGCTACGAATTAAATATTGACAAATCCCTCTGAACAAATCTTCAAAATATTGTTAAATCCAAGACTTTAAAGTTTGGTGTCTGTAGATTTAGCAATTTATGTGTTTCCAGGTGAAAGTTTCCATGTTAAGAGATTAAACTGGCCCAAAATATGAAATTTGTTTGTATTGACTTTAATGAAGAAGGTTAAACCCAATGATACATTCACATTATTGTCAAGAAGTGAAAAGGCAGACAGTGCTTCTTAATGATCATCTAATTAAAAAAAAACCTAATAAATATATATAACATGACACAAAAGGCAATACAAAAACACTAGAGACTGTGTGGGCAGTGGTGTCCGCTCAGTTGAGGGATGTTGTTGCTTGTCTTGGCTCTTTGTGATCCTCCCCCATCCGTCACGCTTTGACTGAAACAACACAGACAGCAGTTGAGGAATATGGAAGTTGACCCTCTCAAGCCTATATCCTGTTATGGACATATTACGGCCGCGCTCACCGCACTGGACGGGCCTCTGCAGAGGTATGTAGTTCTGCTGGCACACATGAGCAAAAGCAGATGCAAGGCGACACGCAGCGCCTCGGTGTGGACTGCTCTGGCACACGGACCCAAACTGACCGGGATCCACCTGATGAAATAATGAAATCGCTTGTTATGTCCGATTACTTATTTAGGGACATTACATCTGGTTGTGACATTCATTTGTGTGTGACTTGTTTTGATCATTCGTGATGTCTGTTGATATTGATTTGTTTTTGTCCAGACCGACCTTTGAGATGACTCCTGTTGTGATATTGGGCGTTACAAAAATAAATTGATTGAAATGACTGGGTTGTATTAGCTAGAATAAATGACTAAATTAAATGGATCGGTGACTGGTGGTTGTTAGCAATGATTGGTATTTGCAGTGGTGGGCAGTAACAAAGTAAATTTACTTAAGTACTGTACTTAAGTAGAATTTCTGAGGATCTGTAGTAGTATTCGAGTTGTATTTTTGTATTACTTTTACTCCACTACATTTGACAAACAAATATACTTTCTACTCTACTACATTTCTAAAACAGCTCTTGTTACTCCTTACTTATCAGTGTTGGGGAGAATACTTTGAAATTGTATTCAGTTACAGAATACTGAATACTTGTCTTAAAATGTATTTTGTAACGTATTCAGTTACTTTACTATATTCTGAATACTTAGAATACTTACAGCTCGATTTGCATTATATTTTTGTATAAATATGGTGAAAGATTAAAAATATGTAGCACTTTTACACCAACTGTTGTCTGTCTCTTCTTTCTTTCTTTTTCTTTCTCTCTCTCTCCCTCCTCTGTTTCTCTTTCGCTCTCTCTGTCTCTTGTCTTTCTCCCTCTCTCCATCTCTCTCTTACCTTCCTCTCTCTCCCTCTCTCTCTCTCTCCTTCCTCCCTCTGTCTCTCTTCTTTTTCTCTCTCTCCTTCCTCTCCCTCTTTCCTTCCCCTCTATTTGTCTCTCCTTCCTCTCTCTCCCTCTCTCTGTCTCCTTCCACCCTCTGTCTCTCTTCTTTCTCTCTCTCTCTCTCTCCTTCCTCTCTCTCTCTCTCCTTCCTCTCTCCCTCTCTGTATTCCTTTGGTATTTGAAAAGTAACTATTCGAAACACCCTCAAATGAGGGAGTATTAGTACCTGAATACAGTTACTCAAAATGAGTATTCTGAATACGTATTTTAAATACATGTATTTAGTTACTCCCCAACACTGCTTACGGAGATGTGTTGTGGTTTTTTCTCTGATTTAA